>JAFVLL020035663.1:0-17057 GCA_021397915.2 Tor tambroides | reverse complement strand
GGTGTTTCACAATCTTAGGTGAGACTCCAGTCTGAAGGCAGTGTACATATTCAGTGTGAAGCAAAGTCCCTTTAAGGCAAGTCATTTCACTCTGCTGCCTTCTTTAAAATGCCTTTCGGGCAGCTATGCAAGGCAAGCACAGCTCTCTTTGAATGGGTAAACCATCAAATTCTCCAAAGCTGTGTACCAAACTTATGATTAAATTTCCTATTTGAAATCACAAATCAAATCTGACAACAACTGTCTCATAAAGTTTGTTTCTTATACTCAGATAGTGTTAAAAGAGCTTATTTTTCAGGCTAGACCAGCCAATGCGAATGTGCAGTCCTAAGCGCGTGTGTGAGGATATTGACTGCTTCTATGGCTCTTTTATTGAGAAGGTGGGACTATTCTGCCATATTGCATGTTACACTTTCTCCCATTCATAAGGAATATGAGTACATGTCTTTGTACACCTGAAGTATTTGGTTTAAAGAACGAACACATGAACACAATTTATCAAGTGACATGAACTTCAATGGCTATCCCATGCTCAAGTAATAGGGAGGAGTGTACGCTGTCATAGGGACCCTGTCAATCGGACCACAGATTTAGACCATTATTAACTACAATTATACACTGCAACACTGAAACTTCACTCACTCCAAAAACTCTCAGACAACAAACCACAAACAGAAGAGAGAGAATGCAGACACCCATGCAATGAGGATGCAATAAGTAAATTGGGATGCAAATGACATTTCATATTGACATTTTATTTGCAAAAACAATACAATCTGCTGAATAATAAATGACACACACACATACACACACACACACACACACACACACTACAATTCAAAGAATGTGTCCAAAATGAGAACCTACAGAGAGCGTTTGACAGCAGATGAAAGTCGGATAAGATACAGCAAGGTCATTGAGGGGTGAGACTGACAGGTACAGCTCAACTCCACCAGACAGCCCGATGCAGGTATGAAAATAACAAGTACTCAGCTCCAGCGCACAGGAAACTGTTTCGACAGCCTGACAGCATCTGCAGAAGACTGCAGGATACATGTCAGAGGTGAGGAATCGCTCTGTCTGCCATAATTCACTGGACTCACAAAGCTGAGTGCAGAGAGTAACTTGTTACATTCATTTACATTAATTTAAGTAATTATGGGCTGATAATGTCATGTTTTGCGTTCAAGTTGTTTTGATTAGAAGAAAATGGATGCATTCAAAATGTATTTTTCTCTTTTCATTGACTCACAAAGAGAGGCAGGGTTTTTTTTTTTGTGCTAGTACAACAAATTAAAGGATCTAATATTTTATCTGCTTTAGCTATTTTTCAACAGCACTACACAAAAGAGTTTGTGTATAAAATACAAAAATAGTTCTGCATAAGCATATGTCAACAGGTTATGTTGGTATACATTCAGCTCTAAAACCCAGTAAATTTTGCTGCCTTTTAAGAGACCTTGTTAGAAAAATTCCTGGTCACGCTTTATTTTAAGGTCCAATTATTAGCAAACCATTAACTACAACTTTTGCCTCAATAAACTACTAATTTGCTGCTTATTAATAGTTAGTAAGGTAGTTGTTAAGTTTATGTATAGGGATGTAGAATATGGTCGTGCAGAATATGTGCTTTATAAGTACTAATAAACAGCCAATATGTTAATAATAGGAATGCTAATAAACAACTAGTTAATAGTGATAATTGGTCCCTATACTAAAATTTACAAAATTACAGGCACATCCTTTGCAGACTATGCTAAATGTATGAAAACGGATGCTCCCTTTCCCTGTTTTCGAAGGTAGTACAAGCATGTGTAGTACATCAGAAATACAATACTGCATATGAATAGAGGCAACTCAGTGCATCCATATGTGCTGAATGTGACATTTGAATATGGTGACCTTCCTTCTGTACAGGTGGCTATAAAAACAGTATGTGAAAAAGAGTGGTATGTCCGAATTCGCAGTTTCATAAAATAGTAGTGAAAAGTACCCATTCAATCCACCTGTAGCCCATGAAGAGCTGTGTTCATGTGGTGCTGAATTACTTCCTTTGTAGACAGAAGACAGCCAAGCAACTCACTAGATTTTGGAAGCTATAGTGTCATCTTTATGCATCTGACTTCACTTACTTCATTAAACCGGTGTGAATGTAATGTGTATGTGTGACTGATTAGAACTGTAAGAGGGCAACTCTAGAGCACAGCTTCGATCAATATAATGAAGACTGCAAACAGAGATCAGCTTCTGATACATGAAAAGACATTCAGTTTTCTCTTCAGATTTTCTTTCCTTTTATTCTGACACATCTGATAATGCTGCTAGTGTTTGATCAATATCCTTTAGCATTGCCTGCATTTCTAATCGTGTATTCTTTCCCCTAGAGATGTCTAAGAAAAATCCACATTCATGCATGATTGTCTATGTATTCATAATCGTATCATAACAGCTGTTGTATCGAACATACAGTGCATTCAGAAAGTATTCAGACCCTTTCTTGTTTTTCCGAAATGTTTATGTTGCAGCCTTATGACAAGATGCTTTCATTTTTTTCACATCAATCTACACTCTTCACCCTATAAACAAAGCCAAAAAAAATAAATAAATAAATGATTTTGTGAACTTTGCAGATGTCTAAATGAACTGAAATATCACACTGAATAAGTATTCAGAACCTTACCTCAGTTCCCCTGCAGGTTTTCATTAATTATATCTCTGTATTTGTTACATTCAGCCTTCCCAGTTCCCCAGTCCCTGCCACTAAAATCACCCCTAACAGCATGATGCTACCACCACAATGCTTCAGTGTTGGAATGGTTTTGTGCAGGTGATGAGCTGTGCCTGGTTTCCTCATGCATGATGCTTGGAATTGAGGTTCATCAGACCAGAGAATCTAAGAGTCCTTTAGGTGTTTTTTTTTGTTCAAGCAAGTTTCATGTGTCATGCATTGACGAGAGGCTTCCATTTGGCCACTCTGCCATAAAGCATTCAGATCGGTGAAGTGTTGCTGTGATGGTTGTCCTTCTGCAAGTTTCTCCTATCTCCGCACATCTCTGGAGCTCAATCAGGTCATTGGTCACTTCTCTTATTAAAGCCCTTCTCCTAAACTTCTTAAATTTAATATTTATGGAGACCACTCTGCTCTTAAGAAGTTTAAATGCAGCAGATTTTTTTTTTGTCACTTTCCCCAGATCTGTGCCTTGACACACTCCTGTTTCTGAGATCTGCAGGGTTTCTTTAGGCCTTATGGCTTGATTTTTGCTCTGATATGCATTTATAGCTCTTACAGGTTTATGTCTTTCCAAATCATGTCCAATCAATTGAATTTGCCAGACTTATTTCAAACAATCCATAGGAAACTTCTCAAATATGATCCAGAGAAAGAGGATGCAGTTGAGCTAAATTCAAATGTCATAGCAAAGGGTCTGAAGATATTAAAGTACATTACATAAGTGTATGAAAAAGTGATAAGTTTTTTTTTTCCTTTTTAATATCTGTGCAAAGTTATCATTATGGGGTATGGAGTGTAGATGATTTTTAAAAAAATAATGCATTTTAGCATAAGGCTGCAGCATATGAAAAAAAAGACAAAAAATAAATGAAAGGGAATACACTGCATAAATAAAGCAGATATTTAATTAAGTCTGTATTTGCAAAAGGTATAATTACTGACATGCAAAAACATAGTTGCGCAGACAGAGTGACGACATCTGATCAAACAGATAAAACCTTGGAAAGTCAAAGTCAAAGCATGCATCTCATAGGCTTTCAGTATAACATTCGTAACCCAAAGCAACAATCTTTGTAGCAAGGCCAATGAAGGAAACAAACAACTTATCAGTATTGCATCACCAGCTTATGTCAGTATAAATCCTTAAAGTTTTAAAGGCATGGTCACATTTATCATTGTTCAGTGAATTTTCACAGCTGAAATCCAGTTATTTCAATGCAATTTGCAACTCAAAAGACAGAGGAAAGACAAAAAGTGAAAGGAAAGAGGAAGCCACGTTAGGTCCAAAACAAAGGACTCACTAACAGGAATTCTCCAATTGTCTTAAACCAAGACATAAGAAAGTGTCTCCCCAAAGAGACGCTTATAACACGAACATGCTCAGCAACAATAACCGTGACATACACTTTAAGTGAGCCCAACAGAAAAATGCTCTTGTAGAAAATCCAACATTGAACCTACAGGGCAGTGAACTGGATTCACACCATGCTGCACAAAGACATAAAGAAACCCCACTTCAAAGCATGGAGACACCTTGAAGGGGGGCTTTTCTCTAGTGAGACGGCCAGAACAGGGCAACCAAGAGAAGGCGGACCTTGTCCTTCTGAACTCTTCATGAATCGAGACACGTCCCCTGTGTTCTGTAAACCAAATATGTGAAACACGAGCGAGACAAAGCGTGTGCAATGGATCTGTTACTGCTTAAACACACCGTGCAGCGGAACTCGTTGAACAGAATCTGGAGACCAGCATATACTCTTCTGTGGCTTTCAATGCATTTCTATGGGGGGCCTGACCTCCATTTCTGGGCCAACACATCAGGAATGGCCCTCAGCAGGACCCGGGCTGAGGAGCCTTAGCTGTCAACCTTAGGTCAGTGTGCATGGGAGGGCGCATATAGTGAATTTGCAGGCCCCCAATCCTTGGAAGAAAGCACCAAGGTCGCTGCATCACTCTTCTGGTCCTCTAAGGCATGTCACAGAGAGGAAGAACAAAAACGGTTCACAGAGGGAATAAGCTGAAACTCATCACTGACAGCAGTCACGGTGTCCCCAAAAATGACAAACTGTGATATTGAAGCATGAGAGTTTTATTCTTATTTTAAATTCAGCAAAGATATTCCCTAGTGAAAAATAGATATACTAAAATACATATGACCCTCTAACTCTAGCACTCTCTATTCTAATTCTGTTCTTAAAAAACAACAACAACAAAACTAACACTTGCTTTTCTAATCTTTTGTATTCTATCTATTTGTTTTCTTTTTATTTATTATACAATTAACAAAAGCAAAAAAGGACTCTAACACTAGCTTGCTCTATTCTTTTTCTATTCTATCTGTTTTCTTTTATTTATTATATAATTTAAAAAAAACAGCCTTGCTACATGTACATGCATTAGGCTAACTGAGACTTGTCATAGCACTTGCATATCATTGCTCTTTTGTTGATTTTGATTGCTTCCATTGTCCTCATTTGTAAGTCGTTTTGGATAAAAGAGTCTGCTAAATGACTAAATGTAAATGTAAAATGTATTTGAAATCCATTTATTTCATGCTACGTATACTACAAATACATTCACATATTTATGTACTTTAAAAAAACACCCTGCAACCTTTTGGTATACTAAATAGGTATACTTAAAGTCTGCTAAATTGGAACAACTAATTTTGTACTTAATGCACTTTAATTGTGTGGAAGTAGTGTTGTAGTCCAACTAAAGATATAATGCAGTATATCTGATTGTACTAAAGTTGAACTATTGCAAGTAAGCTTCAGATACACTTTAAATATCTTGCATTTAAAAGACAGACGTTATTCAAAGATCATAAAATCCTCATCAGTAGTGACATTAATACACATTTTAGGCTTAATAATAAATATGCATTGTGCACAAGTAGTACTCCAAATAAAGTTTAATGAAAATGTTTATATCAGTAAATCTCGAGCGATATGTCAGTAAATATGTTAATAGATTTGAACTATACTTATACATATTAAATAAATGTATTTTAAATATATAACTTTTTTTTCCCAGGGGAATGCTTAGTCAACCAAACCAACCATCGAATGACTGATTGTGGCCAATATCAGTGTGAAAATCCTCTGCTGTGTGTCTGGATCTGAATTATTTAGAAAAAACCCCAACAGATTTATAATGAGAACATCTCATATGTACTTTAGTTTGATCTCTTTTTCTCTGTATATCTGTGTTACACTGCACACTGACACCACACTACACATCTTAATTAGATTCTTTTGCAAACATGCTGTGACAACTAGTTCTCACTAGTTTAGAGAATAAAACACCCAATGCAAAACATCCCAATACACTATTGAGCTGAATGTCAAGCAGCGACAGTAATCATTTCACAATCACTGTGGTGAATACAGCACTGGTTAAGCCTCAGACCAGCCACATTATATCCCAAACTGTAATTATGAGAGTTAGATCTCTAAAAGCAGTAAATTCCACTTCTAGATTGAGTGACTTTATCAATAATTGATCTGTCCTTCACTGCAGCAATGCCTCATTGAGAGAGAATAAAGTGAGCGAGTGCCATAAAATTAAGTACGGCAGTCTTAGCATTTTTTTACTGTCTCACTTGAGTTGTGTTCACGATTTCTTTTCCTCACTCCCTTGTTCCTTCTTTATTTTACACCAGGGTGATTATCTAGAAATGATGCCATTTGTGCCCAGTTTATGTAAACAAAATCAGATCTTCTGATAAAATTAACTTTTTTTAGTTTGAACTGCTATGTCTAAAATGTTTGAAATACAAATTTGAGAGAAATGTGAGAGTGACCACTTTTCTGAAGGCTGAAATAGGAGCGTCCCTCTATAGTAGTCCTCCCATGTCTGTGGGCCCTTGTATTATAGTCCTGGCACTTGGGTCTGATGGTGGGAAAGCAGTAACCCTAATGGCAAATTTCTAAACACATGGGACATGCAATCGTTTCTTGAGAATGACCCACCTGCTACAGTATATCTGTGGCCAAGTGCACACTTAAAAGTTTCAGGAGTGACAACCGCATTTAAGTACGGGAGTGAATCCCCTAAATTATCATATTGTGTGTGTATGGAAGCGAACTCGCTCTCGAAATTGTGATGATTGACACTGTTTTGTATCCACTGTTTTTGATGAAAGTAACATTACAGCCACCCAAGGCTTGTTCAGTGATTTTAACTAAACAACTGTCAACAAAGCCATTGTGTTTGGTTTATGTTTGGAAGGCTGCTTCACAGAGCAAGCTCTTGAAGGGTTGCCATGTCCACTTATTACAAGTGACACATATCATCTCATAAGGTGATCCATTTTAAGGAGATAATAAAGTAGGCAGGTGCAGGATGCAGTATTTTGTTATATGGCTTATTTCCAAGATAACGTGTTTGGATTTAAAGGGATAGTTCACCCAAAAATAAACATTCTGACACCCTCACGTCGTTCCAAACCCATAAAACCTTCGTTCATCTTCAGAACACAAATTAAGATATTTTTGATGAAATCCGAGAGCTTTCTGACCCTCTATAGATAGCAATGTAACTGAAATGTTCCTAGGCCCAGAAACAGTAAGAACAAAAATAATGACTTTATTCAACAGTTCTTCTCCTCCAAGTCACATCTTCAGCCATTATCAAGAGTACCACAACTACTCGATAGTTGCGGAATACATGACTTGGAGGAAAATAATGATGAAGTCGTTTTATATTCTTGTAGCTTCATAAAATTATGGTTGAACCACTGATGCCAAAACATTATTTTACTGATGTACTTACTATGTTTCCGGCCCTGGGAACATTTCAGTTGAACTGTTGCATATGCAGGGTCAGAAAGCTCTTGGATTTCATCAAAAAATATCTTAATCTGTGCTCTGAAGTTGAATGAAGGTCTTATGGATTTGAAACGACGTGAGGGTGAGTACACTGAAAAAAAAATGATACTAAATTTTTTAAGGTAACTGGTTGCAAACAATTTATTTTAGCTACATTCAAATAAAAAAAAAAAAAATGTTGAAAGTTAGTCAACTAAATTTGTTTATTTAAATGTAGCTAAAATAAATTGATTGCAACCACTTACCTTAAAAAAATTATTTTTTTTTCAGTGTAATTAATGACAGAATTTTTGGATAAACTATCCCTTTAAGTTTATTATTGGCTTGTTCATATTTGCCCTTTTTTCATAGCAAGGATCTGGCAACATCAATGAGTCAAGATGAACTTCTCACAACTCTGATATGCATTTAAAAACTAGCTGTTCAGATTGGTTCCCTACATACTGCGTAGAATTTCTGCAAATGCGGTTGTCACTACTTGATTTTTTAGGTGTTTCAGAATACGGTTGTCACTCCCGTAAATGACTGAACCGTGTGTACAGAACAGGATTAGTTCACTAAAAAGTGAACTGACAACCAAATCTAGTGGAAGTGTGTACATGGCCTGTATGTCTTGCGGTCCTGCAGTCTGAACTGTACACATCAGAGAGGCAGGAGGTTCTTCGAAGCCTGCAGACATTCAGGCGCTTATCCAAGATAAGACGATCACCGTACGCTGCACACACTAATAATGCACAAGGCTAAGACAGTTACAATGCTAATGAGTTGTAATATGAGAGCAATGAGACATCGAGCAGCCAGTCAATCCGGTAATATAGACCCTCCCTGCCTTGAAGGACTCTTGCAAGAACATTGTCAAAATACTGTTAATACTCTGCTCAGGAGCTTGCACACCGGTTTAGATGTTTGTGATTGATGGAAGAACATGCACTGAACGAATGTGGCCGGTCTTACCCACAGGAGATGGGCTTCCTCCACTGTTGGGGGTGTTACGTGTCTGCGTTGGGGAGGGCAGGTTCAGGGAGCTGATGACTGATGGGAACAGGAAGGGATAAACTCCTGCTCGGTAGCGCCTCATCTGGACGAGCTGGAAGCTGGGGTTCGACTCACCGTCTTCATTCCTCGGGGAGGACGAAGGTAAATTAGAGGTGAGAGAAAGGATCAGGGTTCATTCTCTTCAAGGCAGATGCGTCATATTTCCTCATCTCCATCGGAGAAAACCTCCAGAAGCTTCTTAGCGTGCCACGGGGCAGGACTGCATGATATTCTCCTCCAAAGTACACCAATCACAGCACATGATTGGGCCTGCTGTCACACAGTGGCATTGCTTCTAGTAGTACATTAATCTGAAACAAATCAAGATTTCTGGTCAGTATTTGAAGGTAATTATTTGATTAAGCTATTAAGTTTCTTAAAAAATGAAGTGTGTCATTTCCGTGGCACTAAACAGAATATTCACACACTCCTTCAGTCCCATCCACTGTCTGTCATTGTTCAGAAAATAAGGCCACTCTCCTGCTAGACAACCAAAATTAAAATAAAACAGATAACCATAAACATAGATGACCATAATACACACTGAAAAAAAGGTTATATTTTAGAAAAGAAAAAAAAAAAGTTTTTCAAAATATATTTATGGTTTGGTTCAAACTTTGAAATTTTATGTAAGATTATTATTTTTTTTTTTTCAAAGACAAAAACATTCATACAAACTAAAAATGCTATTTATTACAAAGACCATACAAAAAGAGAGAGAGAAAGCATTTAGTAGCTCTGCTCCAAAGCTATGGAACAATCTTTCACAATCTCTTTGTGAAACTCTTTGTCAGACTTTTCGGACCTTTCAGACCAAACTCCATTGAAAACTTACCTTTTCTCACTGTTACTCTAATGATTTTGTCCTTTAATTCTATAGTTCTAAAAACTTTATCCTTGTTCTTTTGTTTTGTTCTGTCTTTGCTTTAGTTCTGGTCTCTGACATTGCAATGCTGTGTCTACTGTATACTAACTGTTTTTTTTTGCTGTATGATTGTTTACTGTTTCTTGTAAAGCATCCTTGAGGTCTTGAAAGGTGCTATATAAACCATGTATTCAGGCCAGCTTGTTTTTCAAACTAGCAAAATGAACCTGATAAATTATCCCTTGGTCTTGGCAAACGCAATGTTACTTGTAATGTGTCTGAAATAACATCTGTGACCAATGGAAATGAAATAAAATGAAAGCCTATGCAGGAAATATGTCCATTCACTAATGCTGATGTTCTCCAATCCCTCATTCATCTGAAATGTTACTCACAACTGTAAATGGATTTTGAGATCAATGTTCCAACATGCATGTGCTTCATTTAATGTTCACTTACGCTTGAAAGGTTGATCATCTGGATTTCATCATACACTGGTGTACAAATGAGAGATCTGAGATAGCATGAAACAAGTTAACATCAGACAAGAAAGAGTGAGTTACTTGTTATTTAGCAGATCCAAAGCAACTTGCGCTACAGTAATTTGGGCTGACTGTAAGTACAGTACCAAGACTGCTGTGCTTTTGGGTGCAAAGTTGACAGATTTCTTTCAGAACATCTACATAATCTACAAGTTCTACAACCCCAATTCCAGAAAAGTTGGGACGTTTTGTGAAATGCCATAAAATCAAGAATATTTTATCTGTTCATTCTCTTGAACTTTTATTTAATTGACTAAAGTATAAAGAAAAAAATGCAATGTTTTCATTGACCAACTTGACACATTGACACATTTGATTTTGATGGCTGCAACACACTCCAAAAAAGTTGGGACAGAGGCATGTTTAACACTGTCACATCAACTTTCCTTTTAATTACAATGTTTCATTGTTTGGGAATTGAGGATACTAATTGTTAAAGTTTTGCAAGCAACATTTTTGTCCAATCTCACTTGATACAAGACTTCAGATGGTCAGCAGTCTGTGATTGTCGTTGTCTGATTCTCCTTTTCATGACTGGTCATAGTTTTTCAACAGGAGACAGATCTGGACTGCAGGCAGGCCGGTCTAGCACATTCACTCTGAGTCTACGAAACCACGCTGTTGTAGCACATGCAGAATGAGAGCTGGCATTGTCTTGATCTACTAACCATGGACTTCCCATGAAAGACATACTCATCTTCTTGATGGCAGTATATATGTACAATCCCAATATATGCCTCCATGTCAATAGTATCTTCACACAAATGCCAGTCACCCATGCTGTTTGCTCTGCTGCACCCCATACCATGACAAATGTTGTTTTTGCTTCTGTCGCTAATGAAAGTCTGGATGGTCCCTTTGGTCTTTGGGACTGAGAACTCAAAATCCATTTTTCCCAGAAACAAGTTGAAATGTGGACTCATCTGTGTACAGCACACATTTTCACTATCTTTTTGACTATCTGAGATTAGCTCTGGCCCAGAGAACCCGGCAGCATCGCTGCATAGAATTGATGTATAGCTTTCTCCTAGAGTAACAGATATTCAAGTTGCATTTCTTGATGCAGCAGCAGGTTGTGGTAAATGACAGTGGTTTTCTGAAGTACTAGTGAGCCCATGTGGCTATATTTAACGCTGCAGCATGACGGTTTCTTATACAATGCCATCGGAGGGCTCAAAGGTCAAGCACATTCAAATGAGTTTTCCCACCTTGCCCTACATGTACTGTGATTTCTCTGGATTCCCTGAATCTTTTCACAATATTATGTATGGTATTTGGTGAAAGACCTAAAGTATTTGCAATTTTGCATTGCAAAAAGTGATTTTTGATTTGTTTGACACTTCTCTCGTGAAATCTGTCACAAAGTGATGAGCCATGATCCAGCTTTGCTTGCAAAGACTAAGATGCTCATTTTATACCAAAACATGATACCTTGACCTATTACCAATTCACCTGCTTACTGTGAACTGTTTCAAAACAGTTTAACGTGGATATTCTATAACCTTTTCACTTTTATTTTGCCTCTGTCCCAACTTTTTTGGAATGTGTTGCAGCCGTCAAAAACAAAATTTGTTCATATTTACAAAATACATTTACGTTGGTCATTGAAAAATTTGGAAATCTTTTCTTTGTACTTTTGTCAATTAAATAAAAGTTAAAGAGAATTAACAAATCATAGATTCTTGATTTTATTGCATTTTACAAAACGTCCCAACTTTTCTGGAATTGGGGTTGTACATGTTTTCTCAGACTTCTTCACATTTAACTCTTTCTGAGATTGAATTATCTTCATATATATATATATAGTGATTGGTACAGTAAATGGCATTGTTTCCCCCCTCTATGCTTGCACGGACCATTTTCATTTCCTAATTTTCATCCTACTTTCCAAACCAATTCCTAATCATCTCAGATAGTAAAGGAATGCAAAACAACATGAACTTAAACTCTAGCTATCATCAGCATCAGTGGCATGCTGTCCATTCTCAGGTCATCCAAGATATAGGTGACTTTTTTCTTCAGTAGAACAGTAAAGAAGATTTTTAGATGGTTCTTGGTGATTCAAAAAATGAAAGTCAGCAGCTGCCCATTTTTGAGAACAAAAAAAAGGAATTAATTATTGTGTTAATATTGTGTTAATTAAAATTAATATTGTGTTTCTTGACATTATATTGAGGTCTTATGAAGCGAAACAATCGGTCTGTGCAAGAAACTGAACATTTGCATGAACAGGTTCAATACACTAGTTTGTTTATGTATTCACACAATGACATAACGTCAGTTATATTATTAAAGCACCCAATAATGATGTAAAGTGTGGATGTTTTACATGTCTAAAACAGTCAATAAGCTAATTTCAATCAACTCAATTAACATTTTTACATAAAAATGAGAAACCATAAAAACTTTAATTTTGCCCATTCAGGTTCAAGCATACACATATGACTGGTTCATCTGTCTTTAGTCCGAGTCTGAACTATTCCTCAGTTCACTGACTGAGTTCAAAAAAGGTGCAGCAGCATAAGTAGAAATATTAGAAAGGGTAAGGTATATGCAATTTCCTTAAATGTGGCATAACAAACGTGCAAAAATGTTTATGCACAATGTATCCTGCAGCCTAGGGTGTCTGTGAGCACATTAACAACGACTGAGGACAAATATAATGGAAAAACTATGTGAGTTATCAATGGAAAACTATGTGAGTGGTGCTCTGTGACAGTAGCTGGGCATTGCTGAGTGCAATGTGAAAACAATGTGTTCTAATGATTAGTACAAACACTAAGGTAAGGGTAACAGTTTAGATGTTTGTTACAAGAAATCATTTTCCTCTGGGATTTATTTATTTATTTTTCACCCCTCAAGGATACCACTGTTGAACGACTGAAGGGTTTTCATGCAATTGGGCCCTGGTACCTCTTTCACTGGGGATGTCTTCTCCTCCAGCAAAGAGACACGACAAATGAAAAGGGAGGAGAGGTAACTGACGCTGGCTCGGCCCTGATACTAAATCCTGTTTAACAGAGTTATAAACTGTGTCAGGATAATAGCAGCCATAATGCACTAATCTGCAGTTAGGGTGCAGTTAAAGTGATGTGTAACCACACTTCATAATTAACAGCCCCTAGATAATACCCCAGTCTAAAGGCGCAGAGACAGCGAGACAGGCTTTGCTCTTCAGTATTCAATGCATGTCCCCTGAGCACCACTTCTGTAATAATGTTTCTGCCCTTGGTTAAACAAATCACAATCATATTACAAAGAATATTTCCAAACCAAACCCTTTTAACCAGAGGTTATTATAGTTTTCTAATTGTATTTAATGTTAATAGTATTTTGAAATTTTACAATTCATTTTAGTTTTACTTAGATAATATCAGCATTAGTATTTCTGGTAACACTTTATTTAAAGCCTTTATGTATAATGCATTTTAAAGGGTTATTAAAGGGTATAATGCATTATAATTGTTCATAATGTGCATTGTAATACATTATATCTTGTCGGGTTACACTTTATTTTAAGGTGTCCTTGTTACAGAGTAATTACGCTTTTAAGTAGTGAGTAATATTTATTTACTACATGTGCTTACTATATGGTTAGGGTTAGGATTAAGGTTTGGCTTAGGGTTACTTGCATGTAATTATGCTTAATTTATTGTTATTATAATAGTAAGTACATGTAACGTGTAACAAGGACACCTTTAAATAAAGTGTTACCTCTTATAGTAAATAACTATAAAATAATTCAAAATGCATAGTGTAACAATGAAATGATAAGTGTTATAATGTATTAACGGTGGTTACAATTATTCATGAGATTGTACAATACATTATAAGGTATTATATGGCATAATTAATGCAATAAAACTTTTTATAAAGCATTATACATAAAGGCTTTAAGTAAAGGGTAACAATTTCATGTTACCTATAATATTATAGGAATCAACTGCCTGTTGAATCTCAGACACTGTGGACAAACTAACTTACTAATTGACAAACAAACAAACAAACAAACAAGGTAAACACTAATTGCCATGCCAACAACACAGAACCAAATCAGAGCCTATGGAGAGAGTATGGTTTAATTTTCACCTTAGTTTTAGTTTTATTATATGATGATAATCCTTTTTCAAAAACAGTACAGTGAATACAATACTCATAAATGACAGCAATTTACACCTCCATCTCCTCTGCATGTTTATGAGTGACTGTGTGTAACTGCATGTGAAATACGTGTGTAGTTGTCATTTGAACCTTGAGAAGCTGATAAGAGACACTCTACTCGGTGAAGTAATTCCCAGCGGGCGACTGGGAGAGTGAATGAGTTAAGTGAGTGGAACAGGGTTTGATTTCTCTCTCAGACGCTGCAGACACGAACATTTTCATGTTTGCTATATCCAATCACCTCACATGAAGCGTTGAGAGCTGCTCTGTGAGGGGAATGCATGATACAAGAAACGCCTTAGAGAAAGAGACAACGAGAGAGAGAGAGAGAGAGAGAGAGAGAGAGAGAGCATTCTCTACTTTGACATGGTTGTGTTAACCAGTGCTGATAAGAGAACAGCTACAAGCTCATGCCTACTATCTGAGTGTCTGCCAAATACTCTAAATCAAGAGAGGAGGGACGGAGGGGTTTAGCGTGAGGTGAAATTGAGTTTAAGTGTGAATAAATAAACCACTTTAGCTCCACAACAAACAGTCATATTTCACATTGCTGACACTTATTTACAATTGTATCTTTAACAATTCCCCAAATAAACTCAAATTTCATGACCATTTTAGATCTTATAACTGCAATCTAACGATATCTGCCTTTCAGACGTGTGCAGTTAAAAGCACACACAAATAATACAGCTACTGACTGAAGGTTAGAGTCATTGTTGAGATCTCTTCTGAATTTCTGGAGGAGATACTCATGAGGTTGCTGGGGTCTTTTGCTCAGAAGAGACTTGTGCAAAAGTGCTCTCCATTGAATCTAATATGGGCGAATATAAGACATGAATTCAGGGCAGAGCGCTCTGAAATACAGTTCACTAATCACACTGAAGAACGCAATTAGATTTTGAGAATGCAATTGGGTTTTGGCATTGTTGGGATAACTTTCTGAGTCTGGTTTGCAATTGCAGCACAAGCCATTAGCTAAGAGTTAGAGCTGTTTAGGGGATGAGGAGGAAGATGGGTGAAAGACATTAACTGGTAAATGTGTAATTATGGCCCAGGCCTCCTCTGCTGTCATGCCTCTCTTGTATTTCTCTAAGGGACTCTTTACATGAGTGGAACAGGTATGTTTACTGCACTCTCCCATGCCTTAACTGAACAGGCACAGTCGCTTTATAGCTCTGAAGTCCCTCAAAGACATCTCTCCTATGTTTGACAAACAAAGCAATTACAGGAAGAAAACTACCACACCAAAATTTGGCTAATGCATCCAGCGAGTGCTCTCGGAACATTAAACCGATCATGCTACCTTTGGTGGATGCATCTTGAGCGACTATTTCTTGGGAATTTGTAACGTGACATAAGAAGGTGTGGTTGTGATCGTCATTGTCCATGTTCTTCTGGTTACCACAAGTGCTCCAGACCTGTTTACAGCCAATCTTCAACCTTCTAAGGGCTTTTATACCGCTTCTAAGACTATATAGAAAAAGGTTCGAAAATAGACCAATTAGACTGCACTGTCTATCTGGCCGCTGAGTTATCTAATGCATCCATTGACAGTGTTGTGGAAAACAAGCGAGATGGCTAATGCATCTCAAGTGACTATTTCCTGGAACTTGTAATGTTAAGGGTCTGTGTTGAGGCCTTTCTTTTGCTTAAAGTTTCAGCTGCCATCCGCAGCCCTATTTTGATTTGTCCTAAATGTCATAAATAGAGGCTTCAAGGAAGAACTGGAGTTAGGACTAGTGTTTGGCTGCAGATTAGGGCCATTACAAAGATAATGAGAAAAGTGTTTGGGACCATGGACGTAACCAGGGTTTGAAAATTAGTGAGATCTTGGGTGGGGTGTTAAGAATTGTGCTATAATAACACCTGGTGGGACATTGTTAAATTAGACCTTATTTATTGCAGCAAAATTTGTTAATGCTTTACTGTAAGTTAGGGGTGGATACTTTTTCCTCCCCTCAAAAAATAGCAAATCTTTTGTTTAGGAAATAACATAAAGATCTCGCTATCTCTAAACTGCAACTTCCCACTTCATTAACTTTTTAAAGTATCACATTTAAGTGGATTAACAAGTACAAAGGGACTTATAATGACTGGATCTGGCAACATGCCGTTCTCTTCTCCACTTGCAGCAACATGAATGGTTCTCCATCATTTTTCACACCACGGTCACTATACAATCTAGGCAATCTGTCTAAACTAAATTTTACATGCAGATACTGAGGAGTTTTAAATGGCTAATTACATTAGTCATTCAGAGAAATTTGAATTTTATTTTTGGATATGAAAAATTTACAGAGGTCCGGACCTCACAGCTGGCTACGCCATGTTTGGGACATCAAGTGATGGCCTATAAACCAACTGTAAGTGCACCATTTACATGCTTTACTGAAATGGGTCTAGAAGTGAGATGCCTCAGCTTATGTTTTCTCTAAGACTGTCAATTAATTAAAAACTGTAAATGAACTGAGTGATATACCAATGATATTGATGTATATTTAACCTTGATAGCATAGCAACAAAGTTATTGTTTACAATATAATTTTACATTTTTCAGCATTTTGTGTCTGGTTGCACACATTAGCTTGGAACGACTCTGTGAAAAAGCATTCTAATCCTGCAGCCTTAGCAGTATATCTACCATTAAAATTTTGTGCGTCATCTTTACATAAATATCACACAGAAATGGCTAGACCATGGTTTTAATCGGTCTTATGTACTACTGACTATGTTTAGTATGCAAGTTAGAAGCTTTAGAGCATTGGTCTCAAAATCAATTCCTGGAGGGCCACAGCTCTGCACAGTTTAGCTCCAACCCTAAGCAAAAAACACCTGATCCAGCTAATCAAGGTCTTCAGGATTATTAGAAACTTCCAAGCAGGTGTGATTTG
>JAFVLL020035662.1:0-10635 GCA_021397915.2 Tor tambroides | reverse complement strand
AGCCTGAGCTCAGGCCAAGTCTGCATGTCGCTGCCGTGACAACAGCCGCTGCTTGTGCAGCAGGTTTTTGGAAATAAGAGGAGGCAACACAATGGCGGGACTGTTGAGTGTGAGCGGCCGTAGTAAAATCGAACTCATTTACATGAGCCCTGTTGCAGGAAGAATATAGCCGCCTCTTGAGAATATACACTACCATTCAAAAGTTTGTGGTCGGTATTTTTTTTTTGGGGGGGGAGTGTGTTCACTTCTGATTATTTTAGATTTTTATTGGATTTACTTTGGAAATTAGCATGTGTGAAACGCACCAGTGGATTGGAAAAGTTTGTTTTCCTTGTGCAATGTGTATTTCTCAGTTTTTCCACCCCAAAAGGCCAATGGATACTCAGAAAAGTCATTCTGTACTGAATTTGTGCAATTCTATATCTCCCCAAAGGCACTTAGACACAATGGTGTCCTATTGGGACAATATCCTTTTTGTCATTTGGGTTTACATCCCACTGGAGCTGCAGTGAAAGTGTTGTATTTCCATGAGACTGTAGGCCTAAATTGACCGCCTACAGAGAATCAGATTCCCAAACACCAGCTCTCCGACACTCCCACAGTTGGAACTCTTGGGAAAAAATGTAGAATTTCAGTTTTTGGTATTTTTACCTCAATTGCCCTTTCTCTTCAGATCCGCTCACGGTGTGTTGAGCCCACCCCCCACTATTGGTTCAGTCTCCTGCAGTTCTTAGGACGCCATCAGTTAATTAACCATGATGTGTTTCGGTAGAGTGGAGGCAAAACACTTTAAATGTTGATTAAAGAGGATGGATTTCCCTATAGGCACCATCTCCCAGCAATGTCAGTGGAGCAGCATTTGTGCCAAACCAGCAATCCCCCTCCACGTGTCACTGTTTCTGTGTAGATGTGTTTTTAAACAGTCCCATACCTTTATTTCAGAGGCAAAGCTCATTCATCCTGCAAATGACCTTTTGACTTTTTATTTTCTGATGGTGTAGAGTCATGCTACATTACCTGCTGTCACATCGCTTTGAAATATAGTGGAGATACACTCACTCTGCAGAACAGGCTACAACTAAGTGTTTTTGAGGTGAACTGTCATGTTTTGATTATTAATTACATTCTTTACTCTAGACATTGTGTTCATTTTAACCTAGAGACCTATTAGAATGGTCCAGAACATCCTGACTTTTTTCACAGCTCAGAGTTAATAAATTATGCTTGCGATTAGAGTTGATGCTATTGAGAATTGATAGTATGGGGTGTATTTAGGGGAAAATTCACAAAATATTTCCAGTGCAGTATTATTACTATTCTGCCTTAATGATGCCCTGTATAACTAGGCTGTTTTCGGTTCTACCTGACCCCAATGTAACTTAATTTTTTTTCAGTTCAGATATGATTGCATCAACACTGCTGACTTCTAGATACTACCCAGTAGGGCTGGGTGATATGAGCAAAAATTCATATCTCGGTATTTTTTGGCTGATTTGCGGTATACGGTATATATCTCGGTATTTTGTGATATTTTGTATTTTGTAAGTGAATGTAAGCATGTAGGCATATATTATGTGCAAAAAAGGGTTAAAATCACTACATTCTAACATTCTAACATTGCAATCTAAAAACAAAAATAATGCTTTTAAAGCAGAAGTTAAATTTACTAAACTAAAAATGAAAATAATAAAGAAGCACAGACTGATTGAGTAAAAAAGCTATTTTGATTACCCCATTACACTTTACAGTTAGTGCTATCATACAAATACACTTACCTGTAGGTTTAAATTTCTACATACGTCACATTTATTGTCCAACTACAAATATTTCAGCAAAATGTATATTTTAGTCTCGCTCCTATTTCATCGCGTTCTGTCTGTTTGGTGCACATGCGTGCGGCGACGCTCGTTCTAAATGAAGTCTGTGAAGTTTAGCGGAGAACCGCAACGCAAAAACTCATGCACTTCTGACAGCAAAATGGAAATATTTCCATGGCTTTCTAAGATTTACAGATTATACCTGTGAAATGTAAGTTATGCATCAAGGAAAACAGTACATCTCAAACACATTAAACAGTAGAGTCTCTGTCAGCCTCACACGCAGCCTTTCTTTCCGAGCATCTGACGGGGAGAGCGTGAGCGGCTTTAAACTGAAACTAGAAACTATAGGCTTCTATATCTTATGAGTTTTTTTAAAGCCCTTAATAGAAAGCTTGTTACATGTTTAGAACAAATTGTATTATGCACTTTCTCAGCAGCAGTTCAGTTTGTGTCCTCCCTAGATATTTTTTCAGATGCTCTCGTATCAAACTACTGTATATTGATATTAACGGTATTGCTTCATACAGTATCACTTATAAAGAATATATTGATATATCGTACAAACTCGATATACCGCCCAGCCCTACTACCCAGCCTCACCAAACAACAAGTTCGTCTGTAGAATAAGTGTGATTGATGTGTAAATGTGGGCAGTTATTTGTTAATATTATGAATTTCTGATGTCAATTGTTTTTCAAGAAATCCAAGGATATTTGAAAGAGCAGTAATTGCAGAAGTGGTGACTGCTGTTGTTCAAGTGAAATAGCTTCTAGAATGAGAAAAATGAAACAAAAAATAAAACAAAAATAATGATGTGCATGGATGAATCATCTATAATAGATACTGTAATATTTCACAAAAAAGGGACTGCCAATTTTGATTTTATGATGACTTGAAATTTTTTAAAGGAAATTCTGAGTTCTGGGGGGTTTTTTGTGATAAAAGTGCGTAGTACTCTCAAAACATACAGTTATCTTATCTCAAAAAAGGAAAATTTGGTTTTCCATTATATGAATCATTTAATTTTTTTCAGGCAAACATTTTGTGCAAGCCTTTCGTATTTAAAAATATATTTCTAACCCCCCTTTTTTTATCTCCTTTTACTGAACTGGATGATGTTGCCCCCTTATCAAATAATGCCCTCCTGAGTGTTTAGAGAAAGCAGATACAGTCATATAAACACTTCATCAGTTTATTATGCAAATACACTTTTAAAGTTACTTGATTTATTTTCTGTCTATGTGTGATTTTTGTTATAGCTGTGCATTGTTGGACTTTTTTAGGCCATGTCAGGAATACTATGAATGTGTGTGACCTTTACATGACATCTGCTCCACTGAACTGTGTTTGTCTCCTTTGTGTAATCCCTACATTTGATTGGCTCACTTTTGTAGTCAGCCTCAGTGCCGAGCAGTGGTTGTGCTTCGTCACAGTACGTCAGACAAAATATTGCAGCAAAAGCAAAGTATTGCAAATATTATAGGTGCAGTAGCTCTTTTTGGCTTATCTCAGTTAGCTGTTCCATACTATAATGTTTACATAAGATGGATGCTTACTCAGTAGCAGATGTTCACTTCAGTTAGATTGATTTGAAATCCGAGGTGTCTTGACTTGTTCACTAGTTCTGTTTGATCCCTCAGATGTTTTTCAGCATACGCATGATGCATTATGAGGCAGCATGTTTGTGCCAGTATTACCTCTCTCTCTTTCTCTCTCCCCCTTACCCTCTTTCTCTGAAGAGAATAGGGGATAAAGTGATTATGCTGCGTTTTTCAGTGAGGCAGGAGCCTTTCGCTGTGACGGGACTGCTTAATGTTTTCCTGTTGCGGTGGGGGCTGTGCGCAGTGGAGCCGCAGTGGACCGAACTGCTCATGAGAAAAAAGAGAAATGCTCCTTTTGAACTACCTGCAGCATGAATCATGTATCTTGTGGAAATCGCGTTATTTGTATCTCACCAGCAACAGCGGGGGGTCTGCTTATGAATCCAGGCATGACTGATTGTCTTGAGCGGTCCAGGGTTGGGCCAGATGTAAGAATTGGCTTCCTTTCCATTCATGAGCAGGAACTGAATTGGCCATGTTACTCAGGAGGTTGAATTTGAATTTGAATCAGCATGACAGGAAGATAAATGTATTGAATTGGAGTCTCACAAATTGAGGATTTTCACTAGTTTAACAAGTTTTGTGACATAAAATATTCCTTTTTTATTATTTATTTAATTATATACATCATTCATTTGGTCTGACTATGCCTATTAATTTCCTGATATATAAATACTTTCACACAATGTGCACCACAGTATGTTCTCATTATTTCAGATAACTCTGTATTGCAGAGTTTATCTCATCATTTTCAGATTTAAAAAAAAATTAATTTCTTTTTAAAAATAAACATTTACATGAAAATAAAGCAATAAGCCCCAAGAAGCCGTGGTTTACGACGCGAAGCAGAGTGCCTAAAACCCCCCTTAGCTGTTATAAATTCACTGTAAACCACGGCTTCACAGGGCTTTTATTGCTTTTATAAAACGGTTATTCCATATACTTAGTAAGGTTTCACAAAATAAAACAGAGCAAATAAAGCTTCGTTCAGACTGTCAGCCCAAATCCGATTTTGTGCATATCCGGATGGAATCTGATTTGAATAACTGACTGTCCACACAGCATATTGCAACTGTTCAAATCCGATTTGTGTGTCCATAAACACTCTTTCATTTTTACTGAATGTGCATTGGCAACTGTACTGCTGTTACTGTTGTTTTTAGCGTAGGCATAACAATGCAACGGCATTACCATAGAAACCAACGCACATTCAGTAAATACGAAAGAGCGCTTACGGACACACAAATCGGATATGAACAGTTGCAATATGCTGTGTGGACAGTCAGTTATTCAAATCAGATTCTATCCGGATATGCACAAAATCGGATTTGGGCTGACAGTCTTAACGAAGCTAATGTAGTTCCTCAGAAACAGTTGTGGTTGGAACCTATGGTTGGAACAAAGTGATTGCCAAGCAACACACAAAGTAAACAAAGGTCAGTGTTGCCAAATTGTATAGATGATTTCCAGCCCAAAAGCTCACAGAAACCCACCTAAAAACCGCCCAAAGCTTTAGCTGTCAAAATAATGTGACAGAATGTAAATCAAGGTTGATAAGAGCCATTTTTAACTCCTTATAACGAAATAATGACGACAAAATAATATAAATAATGCTAGATAAATTTCCCATGGATCAAATCAGGCCAAATACATTAGAGAACTACCAAATATGATTAAAATATGCAAGCAGACACTGTCAAAACAGCAATCAAGAAATTAACCGATACCCTCGAAAAACACATGCATCATTTTCAATGTCAACAGTCAGAATTTAAATGCAAAAAAGTGCCCAATATAAGTGATCAGAATAAGCAACGTAATTATAGGTATTTCACACTCGTTCATGCACACACCATGACAGTCAAAACTGTGTCATTCTGTATGATAATCCAACAATAAAAAAAAAAATAACAACAACAATAATGTTCTTACTTTCGTGTCGCTCTATAATTTCACGCAGAACTAAGTCTTTCGTGAAGTTCATATTGAAGTTCATAACTTTGCAAAGTCAAAACTAACAAGTGCAGCATCTTTAAAGGATATATCAATCTGGACCGTTTAAAAGATAAAAGACAGGATCGTATAGATATAAATAGATTTTGATTAAATAATTTAACTGTGCTCTGATTTCGGAGTTGCATATAGCCTTCGTGCCATCTCTCCCTCAACAGGTGTAATTCACGTTTTGAGAGTTAAAACACTCTCCACTCTTTACCATTGAACTTATATATAGGCATTATGGTCACTTACAGTTACACATTCAAAATCAGATCCGTTATTGCGCTAACAACCCGTCGCTCATGAATCATCTTGTCTGTCTGCTGATCCCCACTGATTGGCTAAAAGTGCAGCCGCGACGTCAACATCAGCACCAGTCTTCTTTGCAGTGTGCGTGTGTGTTTAGTAACGTGATGACTGATTGGATGCATGCAGTAGGCTATATATACGCACACTTGGGCTTGTTTGTTAACCAATTAGCCTATACAATTTATATAGGACGGGAACCCGCCCAATCTGGCAACACTGACAAAGGTGTAGGCTTGAAGTGTAATTTACAACGGCTTCGAACGTGGCTCAACCAATCAGAATCAAAGAACGGAACTATCCGTTTTATAATTGAAATTAGATAATTTCATTTATTTCATCAAAAATACAGTAAATACAGTAATATTGTGAAATATTAGTACAATTTAAAATAACTATTTTCAATATGCTGATTTAGTATTCTCAAAAACCCATTTCTTATGATTAATGTTGAAAACAGTTGTGCTGCTTAATATTTTTGTGAAAGCTGTGATACATTTTTCCAGATACTTTGATAAACAGAAAATTCAAAAGAACAACGTTTCTTTGATATAGACCCTTTTTTGGAACATTATAAATGTTTTTACTGTCACTTTTGATCAATTTAATGTGATCTATTAAAGTAATAAAAATAATAAATAAATAAATAAATTAAAAATGATTTAAACGAATTAATTAAACTTGCTGACCCTAGATCTGAATGTTAGCATTTTTATAACATGATTTTAATCAACATATAAATGTATATATTTGTGTGTTTATACTCCCTCCATTTTTCTTTGGTTGGACAATCTCTGATGCTTTGGGATAATAAACAATTTTTTTTTTTGATGGCGTCAAATTGTTAACACTTTTTTCAGCATCCTGTTACCTAAATTAATTCATATTCTGAAATCAAAATGAATCACACACAACCTTGGAGTACCCAGTCCAGTTTAAATGACTTGCCAGAGGGCAGCTCTCAGCCACATTCTGATCTAATCTGGAGCGTAGGAGACCAGTCGTGCTGATTTTCTGCTTACAACTGTTGTATTGTAGCCTCAAGCAATCCATATTGTCCAGACACCGTATGTCACTTCCTTTGAGAAAGAAGAAGGCACCAGACACAAAGTGCCATGGTACCATCACCTCTTCCATGACAGATGAAAGCCATGACAGGCTAAAAACACATTGTTTGTGTTAGTTGAAACAAATGGGACTGGGTGTAATAACAGAGCATTGACGAGGGGAAAGGACAGAGGAAAGACAATGAAGGGATTGAGAGAGGGGACAGTGGCTGCTTATGTTTTGCAGTATGTCACCAGGACCATTCAGTCAGATGCAGATGCAGTCTTGTCGTATTTAACCCTCCAGCCCACACTGAATTCATAAATGTGTCTGAGATATAACTATGCAAGTCGCACTACATGAGAAAGTTTGTAGACCGGAGAAACAGCAGACACAGGGGCCGTAGAGATGCTAGAGCTAATGCCAAAATGGGTACCTCGTGCAGCTGCCTGCCGCTGGGCCGTGTAAACAAGCAGGATGTTGGTCGTGAGGAGACAGAGATTGAACTGGAAACTATCAGAGAGGAAGAGGATGAAAATACATCAATGGAGGAAAGGTAATGAGTATATTATACACAGTAGGTTAATAGTTTTAATACTCGAGGGCAAAGTAAACAGCTGTGGTTGTAGGATTAGAATTAATCAGTTCTGTTGGTTCTCTAAGTTTTAACAAACTGATGGCGAACTCTCAGAATCTATGAATGATTATTTCTCATTTTGCCTAATGAGCTAGTTTATTATTTATGTACTGTTATAGTATTTTTCTTTAATATTTAGCTTTTTTTTTTTTTGTTTATTTCAATTGTAGTTCAGATTTTAGTAATTTTGTTGCGCTTTTGACATTTTCATTTCATTTCAGTTTGATTTCAACTTTATTTTTATAAATGAAAAATATTTTTTAATAGTTTCAGTATTAGTTAACAATAAAAAAACACTGACATTGACCCAAAAAGCCTAGTGCTGGAAAGTAGTTATATTTTTCTCTAACTGAACACAGATGGCAGGCCTCCTGCAGCATTTTGTCAGGAGAGATTCAGCAAATGGACATGACTGCAGAACTGCAGTTTGCTCTTGCCTTAACTTTACACATAAAAGGAGTTGCTGAGATGACTTGAGATTGTAAACAATGTCTTTTCCCCTCTGCTCCAGCCATTTCAGTCCGCGGGGTTTAGAATGAGGAATTATGTTTTTCAGACCATGAAGCTGGCCTCCTTTTTTTAAAGGAAAAGGAAATTCCACTGGCTAATACTTGGGGTTTTGCTATCGAACTATGATCTTCACAGTCTTACGGATGCGTGTTTGAAGAAAAGCCTCAAATATTTTGTTTAATCCGAATGGCTGGGTCGTACGTGGCGTTTTTACACAAAAGGTGCAGATTATGTTTTTGTATTAAATGTTTTTCTCTTTAAGTGTGAACAATGTTTCCAAATGAGGTTTTTAAAATTTTGATACCATAAATAGTCCTCTGGGCTGTATTTTATGTAGAGGTAGGAGCACTCTGATGAATAAAAAAAAATCAATATACGCTCTCTAAAATGGTGTGGAGGACCATTTGTCTTTTTTAAAGCTATTGATGACTACTGCTTTGACTCCTCAAAGAAAACATTACACTGGACCATATGTGTAATTAGTCTAAATCATAGACACTCTCAGGAGGATGTATTGTCAGAGGAGGCAGGTGAATGCGGTATTGCTTTCTGAGGAAGGTCATCTGTCCACAAAAACATTAATTTCCTTTTGCAGGAAGTCACGCTACCTGGGATTTATCCAAGTAACATTTGAGAGAGCAGTCTTCCTGCGAGTTGTTGTTGGGGCAGGACTTTAGTGTTTTGTAGTGCTGTGTCTTGTGTTGGAGTGATTTAAAGACATGATTTACAGAGTTCTTGCTGGCAGTGTGTTGTAGGAACAACAACCTTTTCCTCAAAGCATCTGATAATTGGTTCTAGGAAGCTGGGAGGAGAAACATGAAGCAATCAGTATTAGCAGAACAGTTATGCTGAGTCAACAATACTTCTCTAAACAAGAAAATGCACATCTCAGAAGGCTGAGGAATGTCTTCTCAAATCAGCGAGTAAAAGCATGTTTGTCTAGTTTTGTATGGCAGAGCTTCTGCTCTTGACCACAAGGCCCCACAGCGAGGAGTGAAGTTGTCCAAATGTTCAAAAACGGACAGCCCACTAAGACTGCATTTTAAGTTGAAGCGATCAGCCTGCTGTAAAATTGCTTACTATGCTATTCATTAAAATGCCACTCATGTTGTTTGTCACATTATATGACCAAAACTAGATTTTTACAGTTTCTGAATAAAATCTGAGTAGTAATTGCATGTGTAAAACCAAAGGGTACTAGAGTAGGGTGCTGTGAATACTGCATGCTATAGTGCATGATTCTGTGTGGTTTCAACGCTATACTAGGAGCTCTAGGAGTCTCTTTAATAATAATAATGGTAATAATAATAATAGTAATAATAATAATAATTTTTATAATTTTTCAGTGAGCTCATGCTCCTCTGTAATACGACTGGCTCAGCTTACACTTTGGGGAAACACTGTTCTAGTTCTAGTCCATAACTCATGTCTCCTTTTTTGTCTATTTTATTGTCCAGCAGGTGACAATGTTAAGTCAGATTGCTTAAAGTAATACCACGCCTCATCAAGCCACAGTATTTGAACTATCATTCATGTCTCTAGCACAGATTGTGTGGGAAGAATTACATCCTGAAGTATGAACAGTATAATTATTAAGTAAATACATTTTGTCAGTTGCTAAAAAAACATTTATTATCAGTGTTGAAATGCTGCTACTTAATATTTAAAAAAATATTCCATTATATTGGTACTTATTTTCTCTATGCGCTTTCTGTGGAGAATATTTAACAGTAACATACTGTCTTGATTTTGCATACTAAATCTATGCATACATTATCAAGTCTGACTTCTCTTCATACTAGAACAAGCTGTAATGGTGACATTGATTATGATAATTTATATGCCTAATTATAGCCATGCAGTTTCTGTAGGTCCCTCAGGTCCATCAGCTTAAACCCACACATACATTCTTAATTCACTCTGCCAGGACTGATCACAGGACAAATAGCCCCAGCACAAGCTATGGCGGTTTCCCACCTTGACCACATTAAAGCCTGGATGAAATATCTACGGTGAGAGAATGAAGTTATTTCTGTCAGAGTCAATGATCCTCTGCTGGGCCCGAGCAGCGTGAGAGCTGCGGTGTGGAATGTAGTAACATTCTGCTGTGCTCAAGACAACCACCAGGGAATGCTGTTGAATCTTTGACTTTCATAGGTCACACGTGGACGGCCCCAGAGAGGGGGGATTAGATTCCTTTCAATGGACCGACTCTTATTCAGGATTTAAATGGACAGCTTGTGGAGGCTTTTCCCTTCTGCTCATTTATAATTTATATCCAATTTACTGAATTCAAAATAGAGTTAGCATGTGTTCTCCCCATACCCTAAAAGGTAATCTTGGATAATCTTGGATTTTTCTCTTACTCTTTCTTTCTGCCTATCCTTTAATGTTTACATGACTGATAGATAGTAGACCATCAAGGCTTTTGTTACCATGTCTGTCCTGGCTCTAACCTCTGGCCTAGTGCAGTGATGCATTTTAACAAGTTCATCTGCTTTTTTATAATTGATCTGAGTTCCTTCTTCTCATTTTTGTTTTATTTGGTTTTTATTCATTCCTCTTCCAATATTATATCAAGGCTAAATTGGTTAGTATGACCCCTGCAGGTAAATGCCTTGAACTACACCATTTGGAACGTCTCGGTTACGTATGTAACCCTCGTTCCCTGAAGGAGGGAACGGAGACGTAACGTCAGTGTGACTGACTAATGGGA
>JAFVLL020035661.1:0-19168 GCA_021397915.2 Tor tambroides | reverse complement strand
CTTGATGGTAGGGACTTGAGACTTGCTTGAGACTTGATGGTAGGGACTTGAGACTTGCTTGAGACTTGAACATGTGCGACTTGCCCCCACCTCTGGTCATCCCTGTTGCTTGTGCACCTTTTCCTACCCAAATTCTTCCTTCCAGTCAACTTTGCATTTAATATGCTTTGATACAGCACTCTGTAAACAGCCACACCTTTCAGTAATGACCCTCTGTGACTTACCCTCTTTGTGGAGGGTGTCAATGTTCGTCTTCTGGATCACTGCCAAGTCAGCAGTCTTCCCCATTATTGTGGTTTCAAAGAACAAGAGATACCCAGAATTTATACTGTAGGGATGGTCATTAATTGAAACTCTGATATTCTAATATTTTGAGATACTGATTTTTGACTTTCATGAGCTGCAATCAAAATTAAAACAAAAAAACTTTTGAAATGTTTTACTTTACATGTAATGAATCTAAAATATACGAAAGTTTCACTTTTTGAAATAACTTACAAGAAAAAATGCACTTTTTCACAACATTCTAATTCATTGAGATGCACCTGTACATACATACATAAATACATACATACATATAAATAATTCTGGGGTGGTTTTTAAATTGTATATTTTATTATCATCATTATTATTATTATTATTAGTAGTAGTAGTAGTAGTAGTAGTAGTAGTAGTAGTGTCATCATCATTTTTATTATTATTATTAGTAGTAGTAGTATTACACACACTTTTAAGCAAAAACTATAAAATAGTATAGAAATATCAGAATATTTGAAAATAAAAAATGAAAAATAGTATATCTATAATAAGATCTATCAAATAATATCTGATATTATTGTATTATATTACTATTTATAATACATTAATATTATATATGCCATTTTTTCACCCATCTCACTGGCACAGAAAAGATCTCTACAGAAAACATAAAAATCTAGTTTTATCTTCTTTTAAAATTTCTCTTCAATTCCACAGAGTGATTGGTCATCACACTCATCTACGCCCACAGTTCCTTGCACTTGAAACAAACATCCAACACATGCAGCTCTTGGACTAATAGAACAGCGATTGTGCAGGGTCTCCCTTAAAAGCCTCAAAGACGCTTTTGTTGCTCATTCACATTGTAACAAATCACGAAGACCATGCAATGTGTCCTCACCAGAGAAAAATCTCCACTTTTATCCAACTCCATTTGTTGCGTGACATCTCAGGCTTGACAGATGGGGAGGAGTTTACGAGTCGCTCGTAAAACAAAGCGGACATTTGTTGACAACAGCAGCTCGAATGCCCTGACAAAGCTCGCTGGATTACACTCCGGCCCTCGGACTCAAGACACACTGGGAAACGTGGCTTGAAAGGCTCAGTCGGGGTTTTGTTAAAGGGGAAGCTGGGATGACTTTGATTCAGAAGTGGATTAGATCCATTACTCTGACGGCTATTCGAACCCCTATACTTTACAAAACAGCAGGGAGAAGCGTACCTGTATTTTCAAGATATCTGAAACCAAAGCAGCCAAATTCAAAGTGAAGTAGTTTGTCTCGGTCTGTCACTCAGGCTAAGCTTGTGGCAACTAAATCTCAGGGTTGTTTCTGCGATTAAGAAGACTAGTGAACTTATTTTCACAGTCTGTCTTGATTTGCTGTCCAACATCTTTTATAATCCGAGACTAGGCTTAATCCATCTCTGACAACCCGGCTCCTCAATCACCCTAAATCACTACTGATGTGATGTGTGGAGGAGGAATCCAGAACACCTTGTACAGTTTGAGTCCTAATACCGTCCTGCGTCTACCCACTCCAAGCGCTGAACCTTAAAAGAAGAGTTCAACCAAACGTTCGAATTCTGTCCTCAAACTCTGTTCTAACTCCATAGAACACAGAAGAAGATACTGAGCTCAATGTTCAAGCTGCTCCTTCCTATACAATGGAAGTAAATGGGGACTGGGTCTGCCAAGTTTCAAAAAGTACCATAAATATAACCATAAAATGTAAAATCTTTTACACTATACATTCCAAATCTTCTGAAACAATAATATCGTATCTTTGCCAGAATTTCAATTATAGTTCAGTATAATCTTGCCTTACGGTACGCTGTTGTCCATGACATTCACTTTCATTGTATAGAAAACAGTAGCCTGAATATCCTGGACAGTTCTCTTTTTTGATGACAACTTTCATTTTGGGTACACTTTCCATTTAAATTAATTTTTCAGGTTCTATTAACACCATTTGTTGCATAAAGATATTACTACAGAAAATAATTCTGATTTATCCTTCAGTTAAAAAAAATACCTTGGTTGCAGTAAAGCACATATGATTGAAGTTTATTTAAATATATCTGAAAAATATGTTTGAAAAAAAAACAAAAAAAAACGTATTTTTGAAATTTGGAATAAAGTAGAAATGTTAAAATAAGTTGAAAAAAATAATAATAATTTTCAGGTGCACTATCCCTTTAAATTAATTTTCCAGGCCCAATACAAGTTGCTAATAGCATTTGTGGCATTCAAGTCAGTTATTACAGAAAATAATTTTGACTTTATCAAAAAAAAAAGTATGTATACTGATAAATAAATCTGAAAAATACGGTAAATTTTAAAAAGTAGCCTATGCTTTTTAACGTAGTCTGAAACATTAAGACTAGTGTGACAGCAGATGCTTACTGACCTTGACCTTGTCATGACCATGCTGGTAAAGCCGATAATCCTAGTAACTTCACAGGATATGAGGCAGAATATCAAAAAGGGGCCTTTTACTTGGAGAAAATTTACAGGAATCACATCAGTTATGCTTAACAAAAAAGTGAATCCACCTAGACAAGCAGTCCAACTTCAAAAATGGCCATTTTTAAACAAATATACAATCAAATAACACATTTAAGTAAGAAATTCAACAAATAAAAAATAAATTTTTAAAAAAGTTTTTAAGTTATTTTATTATTATAATAATAATTATTATTATTGACACGTACACATGTACATACATCAACTTATTTACATTTACATATTAGTAAATAAATTTTTTATTTAAGATAATTTTATTGTATATTTTATTTATTATTTTTATTATTATTATTTGCATGCATATGCATACATAGACTTCTATATTTACATTTACATACAAGACAATAAATCAATTAATAAATAAAATGTTTTAAACAATAACACACAGTTGTGTTATACAGCTCAAATACACAAGAAATTCAATAAATAAATACATTTTTGGGATTTTTTTAAATGTATGATTTCTTTTAATTGTGTATTTTACTATTATTATTATTATAATTAACAACTACATGTACATATATCAACTTATTTACATTTATATATTAGAAAATAAATAATTTTTTTTAAATTGTATATTTATTATTATTATTATTATTATTATTAATAAGATTATTATTTGCAAACACATACATATGTAGCCTTCTATATTTACATTTATATACTTATAAGACAAATCAATTTAATAAAATATTTTTAAACAACAACACACAGTTGTGTTATACAGGTCAAATTACACATTTTAGTAAGAAATGATGCAAATGCAAAAATACAAGCTCCACATTTCTACTTTTAAACCCTTTTCAATTTCACTGCAAGTAAAAAAATTTAACTAAAATACGAGTCTAAGGTAATTATTCCGGTGGAAAATCGACATTATGCCACAAATGCTGCCAATTGAGTTTAACTCGTATTGAACCTGAAGCATTCATTTAAAATAAGTGATGGCCGAGAATCCAAGCATTCGGTTTTAATCGAACAGGCTTGGCACGAGTTACAGAGGCAGAGGTCTTTATTCATCAGGTGAGTGCACTGCCAGCGTCCTGCTCTTTCTTGAAGAACAAGCGTGCAACAACTTGTCACTGGGATCCTACTGGCCTTTGAACTCTGTCACGAGCCGTGGCTGCAGCGAGTGAGCGTGTGCATGCATGAGAGAGAGAGAGGGAGAGAGAGAGAGTTTGAATGCGTGCATGCGTCTATGTGCCTGCCTCCCGCCCACACACTCCCTCTTCTCTTGTTCTGCAGCAGGCAGACTGTTGCCTTGGAAACACAACGTCCTCCTGTCTGTTGAAAGTGGGAAAAAAAATGCAGCTTTATTTATTTATTTGTCTAATTTCTTTTCCTCTTTTCTTTCCGAGGGACGAGCGTACGCTCCTCTCTCATCAGGAGGGAGATACTGAAATGACTTCAGATGTGACAAGATTAGAACACTATTGATTTTTCTTTTCTCTTTGCATTTTGCGAATCCAACAACTGAAGCTCCTATTCAAGACCTGCACTTCATTCCCATCTAAACAGCATTATGGCTGACTGTATGAAAACAAAAATCTATAAATAAATAACAGAACCACAAAGTCAAAAATACACACAGAACAGCACAATCTATCTAGACATTAATTGGCTATTTCCATTAACATGCAACTCATTTCCATAAAGCTGAAGTCTGCAATTTCTGCACCACTAATGTCACCAGCTAGAACACCAAAAACAACTATTACACAAGAATAATAGCAACTGCTGTTTAAAGGTGGTAGGGTGTTGCTAGACCGTTGCTAATGTGTTCTTAATGGTTGCTATGTAGGGCTGTCGCGGTGAAGGAATTTCTCTTGCGGTAATTTTGAGTGGCTCAATAGCGCGGTATGCGGTATTACCGCACACACACACACACACACATACATACATACATACATATATATATATACACACACACATATACATAAAATCTGTGTATATGGTTACGATGTAACGAGGTCATATTCAGAAACCAATGAAACCGAAACTAAATCGCGTTGAAACAGGAAGTGAAGTAAACAGAAGAGAATGACAAAATAACGGTCCACATAACAAAACATAAACCTGACAATAAGATCGTTAGTCTATTGTTAGCCTGTATGTGTATGTATGTGTGTGTGTATATATATATATATATATATATATATATATATATATATATATATAACAGTTAGTTCTGATCCTCGAATCTGACTGACAAGATACTTTTTCTGTTGATATTTCACCTGCGTGTGGACGGGATGTCAGTCAGTGCAGTTTCATTGTTGCGCCACACGGTGGCGGTAAGGGACTGTCTTTGAGTGGGTCTTAAACCGTTCATTCAACTACACGTTCAAAAACGCTGATTCATTCGAGATATGTAATGAAACACGCTGTTGAAATCATTTTAACTTTGAGGGCCACTTTTAAAGGCTCAGCTGACCAGCAATGCGTCGATGCTAAGACAGATTTCGTTTCCTTGGACATGACAACCTGTTTTCACAAATATACATTACTCAGCCTGAAGGACAGACGCAGGTAACCGCACGCAATCAGTCGATCTCTCTCATTCGCTGTCTGTTTAGGCTTGTTAAGTGCAAATTTACTGAGCCTCTGTACAAATCAGCATGGTACACATTGTTATCATTACTAATATTCAGTATATATCCACCAAGTATAAAACGAAAAGGGCGTAACATTACGAAAAAAAAAAAAAAAGAAATATCGCGGTTGCTGCGGTTGTTGCATTCCTCTGCGGTTATGCCCGTCAATAGCGCGGTATTGCAATATTGCGGTTATCGCGACAGCCCTATTGCTATGGCGTTACTAGGGTGTACTGGGGTTGTATGCAATTCTAGGTGGTTTCTAGCATGTTGTTAGACTGCTATAAATGTGTTCTTGGTGGTTGCTATGGCATTGCTAGACTACTGGCAGGGTGTTTTGGGGTGTTATACAATTCAATATGGTCTTTAGGGTTTTGCTAGGCTGTTGGTAGGGTGTTCTGGGGTGTTATGTGATTCTATGTAATCTCTATGGTGTTGCTAGACTATTGGTAGGGTGTTCTGGGGCGTTATGCGATTCTAGGTGGTGTTGCTAGGCTGTTGCTAATGTGTTCTTGATGGTAGCTATGGCTTTGTTAGGCTGTTGGTTGGGTGTTACACAATTCAATATGGTCTCTAGGGTGTTGCTAGGCTGTTGCTAATTTGTTCTTAATGGTTGCTATGGTATTTCAAGGCTGTTGGTATGGTGTTCTGGGGTGTTATACAATTCAATATTGTCTCTAGGGTGTTGCTAGCCTATCGGCAGGGTGTTATGGGGCGTTATGCAATTCTAGGTGGCCTCTAGGGTGTTGCTAAGCTGTTGGTAGGGTGTTCTGGGGTGTTATGCAATTCTAGGTGGTGTTGCTAGGCTGTTGCTAATGTGTTCTTAATGGTAGATATGGTATTTCAAGGCTGTTGGTATGGTGTTCTAGGGTGTTATACAATTCAATATTGTCTCTAGGATTTTGCTAGGCTGTTGGTAGGGTGTTCTGGGGCGTTATGCGATTCTAGGTGGTGTTGCTAGGCTGTTGCTAATGTGTTCTTAATGGTAGCTATGGTATTTCAAGGCTGTTGGTATGGTGTTCTAGGGTGTTATACAATTCAATATCGTCTCTAGAGTGTTGCTAGACTATCGGCAGGGTGTTATGGGGCGTTATGCAATTCTAGGTGGTCTCTAGAGTGATGCTAGACTGTTGGTAGGGTGTTCTGGGGTTTTATGTGGTCTCTAGAGTGTTGCTAGACTATCAGTAGGGTGTTCTGGGGCATTACATGATTCTAGGTGGTCTCTAGGGTGTTACCTGAATGTTGTTAATGTGTTCTTGATAGTGGTTATGGCTTTGCTAGGCTGTTGGTTGGGTTTTATGGAGTGTTATACAATTCAATATGGTCTCTAGGGTGTTGTTAGGCTGTTGGTAGGGTGTTCTGAGGCATTATGTGATTATAGGTGGTCTCTAGGGTGTTGCTAGGCTGTTGCTAATGTGTTCTTAATGGTTGATATGTTGTTTCAAGGCTGTTGGTAGGGTGTTCTGGGGCATTATGCGATTCTATGTAATCTATAAGATGCTGCTAGACTGCTACAAATGTGTTTTTGATGGTTGCGTTGACATTACTAGGCTGTGGCTGGGTGTTCAATATGGTCTCTAGGGTGTTGCTAGGCTGTTGGCAGGTTGTTCTAGGGTGTTTTACAATTCTAGGTGGTCTCTAAGGTGTTGCTAATTGTGTTCTTGATGGTTTCAACAGTTCTGTGGTGGTTGCTATGGTGTTTTAGGTGATCGCTAGGTCATTGTGAGACTAGGCTGTTTGTTGCTAGGGCATTGTTAGATGTTCTCTAGGATGTTCTTAGTGGTTGTAAGGCAGTTGAGAGTGTTCTCACTGGTTGCTAGGATGTTGCCCACTCTCTCTGTTTCTATGGTTGTGACTCAATCAATCATCTCCCTAGTGCACTGCAAAGGAAGTCTGCTATTCCCAGGAGAAAGTATTTTAACATTGAAAATATTATACATGGTGTTAAAGCTGTCAGAAGTAAACTCACTCTATACTTACTCTAAAAACACAAATTTCTTGTTTCAAGCACAAAAGCAAGGAAAGACGGAACCCTGTCGTTCATTCAAGTTGCGTGCTGGTTACATAAAACAGACGGTGTAGTATTCAACCTCACACACAATAGCAACAGAAACAAACACACACACGGACATCACACATGCTCATTGTGCGTACGAGGGCTGTTCTCTCCCTTCTGTTAATTTGGTCCTTGTCCCGTTCCACTGGTAACGCTCGCACAACAGGGAGAAACGCCCACAGACCCATTCATACAGCCAGAGAGAGAGAGAAAGGTGGAAACCGCACTGCAAAAGTGACTCGTGAGGCACAAACACCTCCAAACACTGTGTAGGTGGAGCATTTACGGGTCCAAACCGTCCACTAAAGAGAAACGTCCTCAGAAAACAGGCTGAATGAGATTCCAGTTCACAGACAGCTTGCTGTGATGCATCCAATGAATGAAATCACGGATAAAACCTCTGGCTCAGCTTCGGAAAGAGGGAAATTAATGAAGAACATCATATGGATTGGAAATTTAAAAACTGGATATTTTGCACATCAATCCACTCCAAGGAAATTAGAATCATTGAGAGTTCTTATGTAAATGTAATAGCAGAAATTGAAAAGAAATTATGAATGATCTACAAGATATAATGGAACATCCAAGCTATAAACTGACTAGGCAAGCAATACGATATGATATATGATATGATATGATATATGATAATACATTTATAAATATAAATAAATCTATTTGTATTATTTAACTTATTTTTTATATAATAGTAACTTATTTTTTATATAATATATAATTTTAATATATTTATACACACACACAAACAAAAAACTATACAGATTATATTAAAAGTATTTATACACATTTATTTTTATTTTATTTTTAAAAATATGTATCTCAGTAATTTAATAATAATAATAATAATAATAATAATAAAAAATGTATAATTATAAAAACATTTTATTGCTTTTAATTTATTCATTTATATAATATACAATTAATTTTCATATATTCATTTATTTTATTTTCATTATATTTATTTATTTATTTATTTATTTATATATTTCATCTAATATAATAGCAATTTAATACTACTACTACTACCACTAATAATAATAATAGTAATAATTTTTATTTATATATTATATTAGACTATACAAAATTACATGTGTCAGAAAAGAAAGAAAGAAAGAAAAAGAAAGAAAGAACTGCTCCTTTAAGCATACAAGCGTTCGTTCATCAGCTCCCACGAGGACTTTACACACACCTACATAGTAGAGAAAAACAAATATAAGCTATCCAGAATCCCAGCAAACCTCTCACGTTGTGAATCCTAATTAAACGGGTTGAACACACAGATTATTGTACATCATGAGACTCAACATGTCAGCATGTGGTTGGAATAGAGTTACGAGTGTTTTCATGACGGCTGAACGTCTGAGGATGATCAAACCAGCGGTAAAGGGAGTCGGTGGGGAGCATTTGAACACACTCACAGATAATAAATATCAATAAAATGCACGAACACACACACACACACACCTTTCTCACCACAGGGATTTCAGCTGATCCAACGCACACATACACTCCAAGATAACGTTCCCTCTACACTCCAGGAGGTTTGAAACAGCACCTCCAGGTATTTTCAGACAAACACATTCTCACAAACACACACACAAACATATGCGTATAACTGACATTACAATCCCTCTTCGCACCACTAGATCTGCAACTGCACTTTTAGCCGCTTCTTAACAAGCACACTCACGCGTTAAAATGCACACAAACCCGGGAGTGTTTTGGGCTTCGTGACGCTCATTAGACAGCGAGGCTGCAGGTACATGGCACGTTCCCATTAAATCTGCCACAATACCTCACTGAGCACACAAGACAGTGGAAATGCGCCAGCTTTACCAGCTAACCAGACACAAACAAAACACAAATACAGCCAATTCAAACCAAACCCGATATTTTTTTTTTGCCAACATGTTTTCGAAAACACTTTTACACAGAGGCTAGTTCAATTTTCTAAGCTAAAAACTGTGAGAATGGTGAAACCCTACATGTTTTGTGGCTTTTAGACCATTTTTGTTAACTTTAAGGTCATCTACACTACCATTCAAAAGTTTGGGGTCTTTTAAAAAAATAAATAATTAATTAATTAAAACTTTTATTCAACAAGGATTAGGGATGCGCGGTATACCGGTACTGGAAAAATACCAGTATTTATTATATTTCAAACGGTACGATATCATAATTTTGCTCAATTCGGTATTTCATACGCTGCTGTTGCGAAATGCACCTCTAGGTGGCAGTGCTTTCCAAATTGCTGAGCAACCGGTAAATGTGACAACAGAACAATGCGATGGATGAAACAGATGAAACTCTTTCAACGCACCCTAAATTAATAAATAAAGAGAACAGTAGAAGTGAAATATGGCATTACTTTGCATACAAAACAGATGATAAAGGTGAACGAACTGACCTTACTGCACCCGTATGCAAGCGATGCTATAAATCACGTGTTGCCACAGGAGGCAACACATCAAATCTTTAAGTATTTGTCGCTTGCTCATTCTGATCTTTTCAGAGAATTAAGAGATCGACAGGTGAGTGCGTCATTCATAAATTCAGATTTAATTTGAACTTTTATTTACAACTGATCAATGCACATACAGATGTCATACAGTAAGCGCAAACGTGCATGTGTGTCACGCTAGAACCAGTGAAGCTCAAGTAATATATGCACTTGCATTTCATACAATCGAATATTAATTGAATTTGAATGAAGCAAGCGTTTTGCTATATTAATTTTAGGATCAATAATATGAAGGGAACGTTTCTGCCGCGCTGCCGACCGCTAATATGAAGCAAGCGAGAGAGCGAGAGTGAGATTTATATTTAATGCTTTTTCTTTGCCGAGTCTGAAATCTGAAAACAGTCTGAGAGAGTGAGAAATAAGGTGATTTTGAATATTACTTTGACTGTTAGGATAACACTTTACAATTAAGCAACATTTGTTGCATTAATTGCGTTACTTCAGTTATATTTATTTTCTTCAAACTCAGTCAAACCGTAACCTATGTTCCCGTTAGGTTTTTTTGTTACAGTGAGATACAAATGTATTAATCTATTATGAATCTATTATTATTATTATTATTATTATTTTAATAAAATTGTTTTCAATTCACTTATCTTTTAAAGCTGGTTATTTGTCACCTCTGGTATCGATTTAGTATCGATACCGAGGTATTATATTCTGGTATCGTACCGAAGCCAAAATTATGGTATCGAGCCATCCCTAACAAGGATGCATTAAATTGATTAAAATGTACAATTTAATGTTATTTATCAAAGACTACTGAAAAAAAAAAAGTAGCAACATTTCCACAAAAAAAATTAAGTAGCACAACATTTTCAACACTGATAATAATAAAAAATGTTTCTTGAGCAGCAAATCAGCATATTAGATTGATTTCTGAAGGATCATGTGATACTGAAGACTGGAGTAATGATGTTGAAAATTCTACTTTGCGTTACAGGAATAAATTACATTTTAAAATATATTTAAATAGAAACAGTTCTTTTAAATTGTAATAATATTTCACATTTTTACTGTTTTACTGTATTTTTGATCAAATAAATGCAGCCTTGGGGAATGTAAGAGATATCTTTCAAAACATTTGAAGAGTAGTGTATATGCAAATCACCTACTAAATGTTCACAAAAACTTTTTGCAGACCTGCATATTAAATTTCCACCAGATAAAAACATTAAAAATCTTGATGACTCATCCTGCACTACACAGAATTTCGACCAACCAAATGATCTCTAGAGTGAAATGTCCCTCCCCAATACCACCTGCAACCAATTAGAAACTAAACCTTTATTTTATGGTCTTTATTTTATTTTCATGAGGTTTTTAAATGTTCTTTACTGTTAATGTCTAAATATGATTAAAATATGTCTTAAAATATTTAAAATAATTCAAAGAAACCCACATGCTTCAGTATATTCTGAATGTCTCGGCTAGGAAACGCTACGTTCGGGGGGGGGGGGGGGGGTATGGGGGGTACAGGATTTGGCTCCGCCCAATGTGAAATCTCTTTGGTCAGTTCTCCTGCTGTGTTATATTTTCTGTTTACAAATTACAGCATTGATTCAAATTAGCGGACATTAGAGTGAGCAGATTAAACCACTCAACTGATTTCATTCATAATACATGCTGTTAAAGCTCCACTTGCTAAAAACATTCTGTTTTGTGAGTCTTAATACGCCGGTTTCTTTTCCAGCACTCTTTTAAGCTGTAAAATGTTCCGAATGTCCAAAACAGACAATACCTCTCTCAATTAGCTTGACCCTTCATACTGACAAGCCAGGCTCTGAGTGCATCCCCTTGAACTGGCATGGTTCCCGGTTCACGCGTCTAAATTCAGCGACTGGCATCCTCTCCAGATGGCGGAGGAGAGTGTGAAGAGGATTTTGTTGAGGGGAAGCAGGACAAGTCCCCTCTTTGCATCCGGCCAGATCAATCCAACCTTTCCCTGTAAACAGGTAGGAGATCTGCACGCCGGCTGCCCGAGCAGGATGTGGGCGTGCGGGGCGACCCACGTCACGGCTCTACGGACCGCTTGGGTCACATTCATGAGGCTTTGGCTCCTAGCGTGTGAAAGCTGAATGAAAAGGCAGCAGAGAAGGACATCTGGGATGAATATGACTCGAATAAATGTACTGAAGCTGCAATCTGCCATTGACGCCGCTAGCAGGCTACAAGCAGCGAAGCGGCTGGAAAACACTTTAGTTTCTTCCTTGAGGGACATTTCAGCAATTAGAGACTTTAAATGACCGGCTCATTTGCTACTTGTGAAAATGATATTTTAATGCTTCGGGGGGTTTTTTTCATTTGATTGTTCTGTTATTTATTCTGATCATTTAACCCATTTTTGATGGAAGATTTTGGCTTAGGAAAAGCTTGACATGTTGCTAACAGCCAAGTTGAAAAACAGCACCAATGCCAATATTTACCAATAAATGTTTACCGAGGCTGCATTTATTTGATCAAAAGTACTGTAAAAAAAAAAAAAAAAAAAAAAGTGAAACATTTTTATAATTTAAAAGAACAGTTTTCTATTTCAATATATTTAAAAATGTAATTTATTTGTGTGATGCAAAGCTGAATTTTCAGCATCATTACTCCAGTCTTCAGCGTCACATGATCCTTCAGAAGTCATTCTAATATGTTGCTTTGCTGCTCAAGAAACATTTCTTATTATCAATTTTGAAAACAGTGTTGCTTTGCGGGGCTGCCAAAATGGCTGAAAAACTAAATTAGAATTTTTTTTTGACAGCCCTATTGCTTTGATGAAGGAAAGTTAGGGCTGGGCGATATATCTCATGCGATATGCATGCGCATTTCGTCAGTAAAGCCGGTTCCTTGATTAGCAGTAAATCTCCATCACCTGCACTGACAAGCTACGCAATATCGCTTTCATTATCGCAGATGAATCGCCTTCAATAATGAACGCGATATTGCGTAGCTTGTCAGCGAACTACGGCTCCGTGTATTAAACGCCGCTCCATTGGAAAACAGGTGATGGAGATTTACCGCTAATCAAGGAACCAGCTTTACTGACGAGATGCGCATGCATATCGCATGAGATATATTGCCCAGCCCTAAGGAAAGTTCATAAGAACATAATTTATTTGAAATACAAATCTTTCATAACATTATAAATGTCTTTACTGACCGAACAGTTTAATGCATCTCTGCTCAGTAAAAGTGATTTTTTTATTGTTTTTTAAAGAAATTTATAAAGAGTGCACTAGCATAACGAGATATCCTTCAAGCTAACAGACATGTACTGAAAGCCATAAAATAACTATTTTCCTTTCACTGGCTCTTCAAGGCCATTTTTTCTAGTGATACTCACATGTAGGCTGCATACACGTGTCCCACAACATGTCTTTTCACTCAATTCTGTGGAGAAAATCAGAGGTGCTGAAATGTCGAATGTAACTAGCGTGGAAAGAGTTGCGTCAGCTCCAAGGTCTGGCGGACCTTCAAGAGATGCTCCAGCCAAGCCATGCTACACGGCTCAGCCCTGCCAAGAGCTCGGAGAAACCACAGGCAACGGCTTCCTTCTGCCAGAGTTACAGTCAAACAGGCTGCAGAGAACTCCTGGTTACAACGGCTCGCTTTTAAAATCAACACCGAATCAAAATGGAAAATGTTAGCCGATAGCCAAGTAGATATTTAGGCATTATTTCAACAAACTCACATTCAGTTCTCGCTCGATTCTGGTATGGAATGCCAACTTTTCAATTTCATCCAATCAATTAAATTAATGCTGGACAAAATAATGCAGTCCAGCATTCTTGTTGAATATTCTGTTTCAGTCAGAACTATGACAATGTTATGCAAGTAAAATGGGTTGAAAAGGGTGTATTATGCTGACATTAATGTTATAAGCCAGAGTTAAATAAGACAACATGGACTTACGTTGGACTGTGCATTCTGATTTTAAAAATGCCTTAATTTTATTCAATTCAAATATATAATTAAATAAAAAAAAATTTTTTATTTATATAGCCCAGATTGCAATCTAAAAAAAAACAACTAGCAGGCTCAAACATTAAAGGAATATTCTAGATTCAATTTAAGCTCTATCAGCAGGATTTGTGGACAAATATAATTTGTATTGTATTAAAAACAATTAAATTAATTTATATTAAATTAAATTACATTTAAAAATAAAATAAAATAAAATAAAATAAAATAAAATAAATGGGATTGTGGTGCTACAATGGTAAAAAAATAGTGAAATAAAAAAAAAAAAATAATAATAATAAATGTATTTAAAATTGATTTAATAGAACATGTGACATTATGTGAAGTTGCTCAAATAACCTCTAAATAACCTTTCAGAAAATCCTGAAAAAAAAAAAATCCAAAAAAAAAAAAAAAAAGATTTTTTTTTTTTTTAAATAAATAAAATAATAAAAGTACTTAAATGGCAACACAATGGCAATACCATGATACATGGTATATTTGCATAGCACATTTAAAAAAAAAAATCATGATATTACCATCATACATGTTCAAAAAACCTAGTATTAGCATGAAAACTGGATAAAAAAACATGACATTACCATGATTACCATGTTTAAAGGCCAAAGCAATACCTTTTTGTTAATGTAAAAGATCCAGAACATGAACTACTGAGGGAAAAGAAAAAAAAGCTGAGGCAGGGAAAATAAAAGATGAGGAAAGACAAGAACACACACACAAAGCCCTAAGGCAGAGCCATAAAGTAACAGACGTGATTGGCTATTGTGGTAATATATGCAAACGTGACTTGCATGATTGGCTGCTGTGGTAATATATGCAGGTCAGAAGTGATTTACACCCTTCAGTCTTACATAACACCTTACAACCGCAGTGAAGAGAGTACGAGCCGCTTTACAAAGAGATGAAAAATGGATTCTGCCTGGGTATAGTAGATAACTCCATTTATTCACACACAAGCCTGCAACAAACTAACAAGCCGAAATGGCTCAATCTGCAGACAGATGCAAACACTGAAAAAGGGATGAAAGTCGGAAACTAGAGCTGTTAGAGCCGAAATGGCTAACTATGTGAAATGATGTGCACACAGACAGGACTGAAAAGAAAACTGGATTAAAGACGGCACCTACGACAGATGACTGTAGGCTGAAATGACACTTTTAACCATTACAATACTTTGATGGGTAAAAAAAGAGCAATTTTTTTTTACCTGAACTGAACAGAAAACAGGACCTGAACATTTCAGAAAGTATTTGAAAGGAAGATGAAAGGCTGTTTCAGAAAAGTTTACATCTTTGGGTAAAACCGACAGTCTGGCTCTGAGTGACACAGCAGAATCTGGCTTCTAGAAGATTCAGCGTGCCATTATAAACGCTATGAAATATTCATACCTGTAATATCAATCATATTAACTGACAGCACTCTGGATGGAGGAGCTGGCCAACAAATCATTCGTAATGGAATTTTTAAATCTATTAAAAGACAACGGTAAAAGCGTTTACGTTCATCTTTATCTAATAAACTTTCATTGTACATTGTACATATGAAACCAGTGCGACAGAATCACTTTCTGATATTTTTAATATTTAATGTTAGGCTATCTAATCAATTTCAATGTCATGACCGCATAACTCCAGGAAAGCCGGTAAACCCAGTCAATTTTATACGGACATCAGAAAGGCGAACTTTAGTCACAGGAATAACGTCGGTAACACATAACTAGAGGTTCAGCGATCTAGAAACGTATTCTAACTGCACAAAATGACAACATTAGACATTTAATAGAACATATAAAAATTGGTTCAAGTGCCAATTTATATTAAAAGGATCATTCATTTAAAAACCAGTGTCATTTTAATATATATACTGTATGTTGTTGTTGTATTTGCATATTAAAGCGAACATTTTGGGCAAAATAAAATGAAATAAAAAATAAATTAAACAAGAAGTCATGAATATTTGGTCTATTTACTTTGGCCGAACATTATAAAATAAAATAATAACCAAGAAGTCATGAATATTTTGTCTGTTTTTCAGGACTTTGGCCAAACATTGTAAAATAAAACTAAAAAATAAATAAATAAAATAAAATAAAATTACTAAAACCAAAAAACCAAGAAGTCATGAACATTTGGTCTATTTTCCCAGCTTTGGCCAAAAAAAAAAAAAAAAAAAAAAAAAAAGTAATTGATTAAAAATAAAATAAAAAATTAAATTAAATTAAACTAACCAGGAAGTAATAAATATTTTGTCTATTTTCCTGGTCTGTGAATTTTACAGTAAATGTGTATATCGCCAGTATATAGATGACCTCAAAGCTAACAAACAAGAACTAAACACCATAAAACTCACATTTTGATTCTACATTTTAGTCAGAATTTAGTGTTTTTAAATCATAACTACTTTGTGCAGATACACTTTTAAACAGCTTTAAGCATCTGTACCTATCAAAAAGCAGCATGAGTTCACCAAACATCAATGTCACACTTCCATTATTTCATTTCCACAATAAGAATCTCATCACAACAGCCTCATGAATGGGCTTGTGTGTGATTCTTCCTGAAAACTATCATATCTGAGCAGGTGTTGAACACACATGAGCCTGATCTGTCACAGATTGCGTCACGCTCACCCGAGAGAATTCACAAACACACCAAACCCACAGCTGTAAAGTCTGTAGGTGACACTCGGGGCGAGAGACCTCACACACCCATATAGGTGGAAAATCACAGCGTCTAAATCTCAGGTATGGTAATCCCACTTCATTGTATGCATAAAACGCATAATTGCATGTGAAAGAATGTTATTTATAGTCACTATGTGTGTACATCTCAGTCCTAGTGTCTGTAAACAGCCATGACTGTTTGTGTACACGTATATGTGTGTGTGTGTGTGTGTGTGAGTGTGTGTGTGTGTGTGCGTGACAGAGACACCCAGCGGGTAATTGATGCACCAGCTCGAAGTGGCAGGTTCGACGACACCCCCTGCGCCACCCTCCTCCTTCCAGAAGCACACACACACACTCTAACAAGCCAACATAATTACATGCCTGACTCCTAAAGATAGGGGAGAGAGGGATGCGACTGATTGCTGTGAAAGAGGGAGGGGAGAACTAGAAATGGAGAAATGAAAACATCTGGCCAGCGAAGCTCGAGCAATCAAGAAACACCAATCAGAATCACACACAAATGACCCCTTTGGCCTTCAAATCTCACTTACTGTATACTCATTCTGATGCTTCATTAAATAGTGCTATTATATATGATACTTGCATGTTCACACAGCTTAGTGTATCATTGTATATTTGCATACTACAATGGATTCTCACGGAAATTATTAGGATCTTGTCCAGGTCCTATTACTCTCCAAAATCAGAAGAAATATATGAGAAATTATATTTTGTATTAAGAAAAAAAAATAAAAATTTTAAAATACAAATACAATTTGTATTCAAATACAAATATCAATTTTTTTTGTTTATTTTGCGACATATATCTTATGACAATTAAGAAACTTTTGCTCAGAAATTTGATATAATGCATTAATGAATGCAAAAATTACTATAATGAATTATAATTGGGATCTTGTCCAGGTCATATTACTCCCCAAAATCAGAAGAAATGAGAAAATAAATTTTGCATTAGGGAATTATTATTATAAAATGTAATTATTATATTATATAAAATGTAATTATTATTATTATTTTCTTCTTTCTTTTGCATTTTGTAAAATTATTTTTTATGACCATTAAGAACATTTGCCCATAAATTCTCATTATTGTAATGCAAATAAAAGTATTTAATCAGGTAAGTATTTGTTTTACTGTATTTGTTTTGTTTTTAATACAGATTTTAATTTAAAAAATGCATGGAATTTTATTGTAATACTGTTTAAAAATCTTTAAAAAGCTTTATGTATCTGCACAGAGAAAAGGAACGCCAAGGTCATATAGGTTTGATTCCCAGGGAATGTATGAACAGATTAAATGTATAACTTGAATGCAATGCAAGCTGCTTCAGATAAAAAAACGTCTGCCAAATGCCGAAATGTGAAAGTAATATGGCTTATTTTTGTCTTTTGATAGTGGGGTGAAATGTGACCTGGGCATGTTTTCATGAAATCGTTAATTATGAAAATGAAAATACCCATGTATCCGCAAATGAATGTTGCCCAATACATACACCTGAGGCACTCCGCAGCACACATCAAACAATTTTCCATTCGGAGAACCACTAACATAAATAATCCACTTCATAAATTAAATATGATTCATCTGCTGGCTCGGTTTCATGTTTAAATGTTTAACTGCGCTGTGATTTAAGATGAGCACTGCAATTTAATATGAGCTTTGACTCTATTTTCTATGCCATTTACCATAAGTAAAGCCAGTATGAACATATAAAGTAAGTCCCATATACTTGAACCATTCTTCAGTTACACTTCAGACAAGAGATTCATCGTATGCAAATATACAGATAGCAAAGAGCTGTAATGACATACCTAAAAAAAGAAAACCATTTCAGAAAGGAAAACATTTCTGGAGTATGTTTAAAATCTGATTTGCCACACCATTTGGATGGTGAAACTGCATTTAAATAAGGCTGTTAGGTGGTAGCAGCTATTTACACTAGTCACAAAATTACACTCAGAGCTTTCAATAAATCAAAATGCCTTTTTATACCTTTAAAATGCATGGAGTGGTACTAAGTGCATGTTATATATCTTTTTGACTAAAATGCAATCATTGCAATCTCTCACAGCTAAATGATGCCATTCTGAACCAGCAATATAAAGAATTTTGAAAAATGGTTGTTAGTGATTCATTCTGTATTTACAACCGCAGTGGAAGTAAACAGTGTGCCTGTTTATTAAAGAGTAATGTCTTACCTGGAAATCAGTCGTCAGGAGTCATTTCAACATGGAAGCACAGGACATAGAAAAAGGAAAAAGAGCATTAGTCAAAATATGGCATCCATTTTCTTTAAACGCTTTTTTATTTTCAAACTTCTAAAGAGTGCAATAAGAGACAGCAAATGAATAAATAAAATAAAATAAAATATAATTTTATTTCTTTAATTTTTCCCTTTTAATTTTTCATTTGCTGTCTCGGTCTTTAGAAGTTTGACATGAAAAAAGTGTGTGTGTGTGTGTGTGTATATATATATATATATATATATATATATATTTTCACACCAGTGGTCTGCTGGAGGTCATTTTGTAGTGCTCTGGTAGTG
>JAFVLL020035660.1:24409-59003 GCA_021397915.2 Tor tambroides | reverse complement strand
TGTCCACCAACGTTTACCATCCAACCTGACAGAACTGGAGAGGATCTGCAAGGAGGAATGGCAGAGGATCCCCAAATCCAGGTGTGAAAAACTTTTTGCATCTTTCCCAAAAAGACTCATGGCTGCATAAGATCAAAAGGGTGCTTCTACTAAATACTGAGCAAAGGGTCTGAATACTTAGGACCATGTGATATTTCAGTTTTTTTTTTTTTTAATCTGCAAAAATGTCAACAATTCTGTGTTTTTCTGTCAATATGGGGTGCTGTGTGTACATTAATGAGGGGAAAAAAATGAACTTAAATGATTTTAGCAAATGGCTGCAATATAACAGTGAAAAATTTAAGGGGGTCTGAATACTTTCCGTACCCACTATATATTTTACAGTGTACAAGTATTTTGTAGGTTGGTAGGTCAACTCCATTTGAGATGTATATCAACACTGGCTCAACCAATGGAAGAAGGGAGACTTTTCAAGAAAAGCATTTTTGCAATTCTGTTTTGTGATGCTGGAAGCACAGAAATTAGGGTATGTTTTCACACTTATTAACATTTCTGCTAATAAAAATGGTTTGAACATTGTTCACACTGTTCACTATAGATAAACAGCCTAACAGCAACATTTTGTTCTTAAATACTGCTGAAATGGTACGACTGTAGTGAATTTGCCTCTGGTCTGTACAACCGCACACGTGTCTTAAAAGGAAGATTGCTGAGTGTGTACATTTCTAAGTTTGCGTTTGGAGTATGCGTGTGTGTACAGTGAGAAAGGAGGTCAAATTCAGCTGGGATTCCAGCACACGCCTGCTTGTGCGGATCAGACTGGGACAGCTGGCCTCAGCTCTCAAGAAGCAGCTGTCTCTCCCCTTCATGGCTCTCTCTCTCTCTCTGTACATACAGGATGAAAACTTTGATATGCCATACTGTGCTTTCACATATCTAGATTTGTAGCATTTTATCAATATAACATTTATTACACGATTCACTAGAATACCTTTGAGCAATATTTTTGAATTAAAAACATATCTTTTATATATTTGTGACACTATCAGATTTCTTTCAAAAACATTAAAAAAATTGAATAAAATTAAGATTCATTACTTCACAGAACTACATATATTCCTATGAATAAGTGTTGGAAGTGATCCATAAGTGTAAGCTTTTACAGTAAGAATGTGTTCACACTTTTGCAAAATGTGTATTTAGTGTGTGAAAGAACTTCCTATTCACTTTAACCCCTCAACCTGAGGGTGAAAGTACAAAACCCCAATGTCAGCACTGCTCAACAGAGGATTCTACGTACAAAGCAAAAAGGCTTGCTATGCAAAGAATGACAAAAACACAGATGCCAGACCTTTTCATCATTAGCACTTTCTAATGCAATATTCATGAACCCACAAAAAAAAAAAAGTTTTTGTCCATACAATGAAAGTCAATGGGGTCCAAAGCAACCTTGGCCCCTTATAGACTTCCACCATACGGACAAAACCATGCTTTTTCACAATTTCCACTTTTTGTACTCTAAAGAAAGAAAGAAAACCATCCTTTTAATTGGAAAATTGCACATGTATTTGAGATGGCAGAGAAGCTGTTGATGAGACAAAGTGGTCCATATTTCCAAAGGAAGAATATTTTTGGAGTGAGATGATTGCTTTGACATAAATATTTATAGCGTGCTCACAGGGTCAGGCAATGAGCATCTCTCTTCACAGGAACAGGAAGCTGCCTTGTTAAGATGATATATTAGACTTTCCCACACTGAGTGAGTGCATGAGTATGCACCGATGTAGGCCGTCTGAGATGTGCTTCATGCAAATAGTGTACCCAAGAAAAATTCAATTTGCTTTCCAAGCTCATTTCATAGTTTAAAGGCTTGTTTAGAAGTGAAAACTTTATCCCACTCTCTCCCATACATTGGGGAGTAGTTAACAAGGAGCAACTTAACTTTTTTTTTTTTTGGTCAAAATTGTTGTGGGCCAATGTGCAGACAATATAGCAGGTATAGACAAGAAAAAACATAGCCATCAGATCTGGTTCATTTTGTAGCTTATTGAATTCAAGAACTGACAGCAAGAGACTTTCTGACCAATATGCAAAACACGTTTCTTAGTGTGATATGATAGACTGGAGTCGTGTGGATTACTGTGATGTTTTTATCAGCAGTTTGAACTCTCATTCTGACGGCACCCACTCAGGATCCAATGGTGAACAAGCGTTATAATGCTGAATTTCTCCAAATCTGTTCCGATAAAGAAACTTATCTACATCTTGGATGGTCTGAGGGTGAGTACATTTTTAGCATATTTTCATTTTTAGGTGAACTGTTTAAGTCACTTATAAGTGTTCACCATGTCTTGTGTAGTTGCATTAGTTGCTACACAGCTCTCTGGAATACTTAACCAATATAATATGCTAATATATACACATTATTAAATGTGAAAAAAAATCTTTGGTTTAGGTCTATGTAAGAACTAGGTCAGCGATCACTAACACCCACCCATTGTATATAAACTGTCCAACTTAAACTTCTTTGGTATTTCCTGTGTCACAACAATGATGATATCATATACAGACCTCTTGTTTCTCAGAGATGACTTCCTGGGACCCATCGATTCTCATGGCTCTGTTTATTTCTTTCTTTCGTTTTTCCAGGGAGGATATAGGAGATAATAATGACTGACTGATGTTTAGATATGCTATACGAGTAAGTGCAATCATCCCATCACTAGCTACAAGTTCCCCTTTTGGAAATTTGAGTGTTTTGAAATTGATGCATCACAGGAAATGTCATGCATCTATGCAATACAAAGATTAGACCATTGAACATAAAGACAAACAGCAGATTATGCTAGATGAATATACTACAATATAATGAATATAAGAGTGGACTGTTTTGCAGAGCTTTTCTCTTTTCTCGGTTTTATCTAGAAGCTGATTTCCTGACCCTTCATGTCTTCAGCTTTTTATGCATACATTGTCAACACATTTTGACATCTTCCTATAGCTGAGTGTTTGTAGACCCCCCCCCCCCCCCAATTCATCGAGTAAGTTTTCGTTGTTAACTTAGATATATTTAGTTAAATTCAGACACAAATGTGAACATACATTTTAAAACGCTTCTATATTTAACATGTAATAAATACAGTGAGATATAACGTATGTAACTTAATAACATATTGACTCTCTATTTTCATTGCAGAGGAACAGGCATTCAATTAAATGCTAATTTTGAATGACTTTTGACCGAAGGAAATAGAAAATAGAAGTTCTCCAAAGATAAGTCTACTTCAAAGTCTTGTTGGGAGTGTGGATGAGAGGAATCAGGCTGGTCTGTGGGTGTGATTTCGCCAGTACAAAAGGTCAAATGTCAAAGAAACCTGTAAGTAGCAAAAATTAAATAAAATACATGTACACACTAATATTCAAACTTTCAGGGTCAGGAAGGTTTTTTGGAAAATTCAGCAAGGATCCATTCAATTGATCTAAAGTGACAGTAAAGACATGTCACTTCAAGATTTCAAAGAGATACTGCTCATCAAATGATTAAAGAAACTCTATCCATCATCAAAGAATCCTGAATCCTATTACGTGACCAATTACGTTTCCATTATGTCAGAAGAGAGTGTTGAGGCTTATATTTCACCATTTGTTGATCTACAGGTGTACAAACCACATCAATACGTGAAAGCAGACCAGGAGTAAGTACAGTAGATCACTCATTTAGACATAAGCTTTTCTGCATTCTAACCTAAAATCAATCCGTGTCCTGACCAAACTAGTCAACTGAACTCAGCTGGATATAGAAACAGACCAAATAGACCAAACTAGCATCAAACTCACTTGATACTCTCAACATGTCACATGGGTAAATATATAGATATTTTATCACATGTGATGTGCAATATCTGATCTGATTGGCTTTGGAATTATGAGCCAAGACATATAAAGGTGCAAACCACAGCCATGGTTGGTAGTGACAAATAAAGTTCAGCAGTTCAATATTAAGCTCTTCACTAGCAGCATCAGATAACTATAGAAATATTTATTCATATGTTGATGGGACTTGAATAGTAAAAGTGCCAATATCCATCTAAGTTTCCTGTAACCTCTCCAACTTAATTAGACCCTAGTTTCAAAAGAAGAGAGCATGTTAACGACAGCCATAAAGTGCCATTCTCTTCCTTTCACTCTCAGGGTTAGCAGTATCACGTTACAAAGCACCTTCTGCAAATTCAGTGGTCTATACGAGGCTCAGGGCTTTGAGGGCAGGGGTTAGAGCTGACACCACATCTGAATGGTAAAATCCCTGCGGTTGGTTGTCAGCAACCAAAAAAAAAAAAACAATTGTACAAGAAAAACGGTTCCTTTTTGAAACACTGACAGCAGGCTGGTAGGTTCCTCTGAGAAATCACTTAATGTTACAAGTTCATTCAGGGTCTGAAGATGCACCTAAAGAAGTGATGTGTTGTTTCTGAAGATGTTAAGGTAATTTAGAAGTGAACAATACTGACCTCCATCTCTGAGATACGAATCCTATGATCAATCAGTTCATAAATCTCATTCAAAAGTCCATGTAGAATTGGCAGACACAGCAAAGCATCTGTGAATCTGTCTAAATCTGTCTGTATTTCTGTTTGCTATAATTCTATATTCTCCGGTCTCCTTGTTGCTCTCTGTCACACACACACACACATACACACACATTGCCCAAATAAACCCAGAGTCCAGACACTTCACAATAAGGGGCGGGGAGTGCAGCATTCACTCACTCATGACATGTGTCTTGCTCTTATGCACGTCAGCCAATCCGAATCCCCTTTAACAACTGCTGCCGCACCTCCTCCAACTTCTATGAAACTGTGAGAGAATATCTGTGGGTCTGATTTTAAAAAGCAGAAGTTGGTCAGACTGAATGTAGGTTCTTTTCCAAAAGAAAGACGCAGTCTTTCAGTATTATTGTTACTTTACTTCCTATTCATTTTACAGTCTATTTTCACTTTCGCCTGCTCACATGAGCTGATTTATTGTTTTAACGGGACAGATTCTCCGGTGGACAGACTTTGTTGTCAGGACAACAGATAGAGCCTCTGTAAAGGGCTGGTAGGGTTTGGACACCAATGATATACAACAGTGGTTCTCAACTAGTGGGTCATGACCCAAAAATGGGTCACAGTTCTGTTCCGATTAGGTTGTGGAGAACACTGAATAAAACAATGTTAGATGCAAATAATAAAATACAACTAATATAATAATTGTGTAAAGTTATACTTCCATATTTCTTTTTTGATGTCAAAGCACTCAGTCACACTCTACAATATTATGAAGCTAATTCATTCACCTGATACTTAAGCAACAAAAAACATAATTTGTCAACCTCAATGTTCTTCTTTTTTTTTTTTTCTTTTTTTTTGCAGTTTTGCCTGCAAAAATATTAGCTTAATTACCGATCATGAAATCACTGAGATATTTAGAAGCTACAGTATTTAATTTCTGAGTCAATGTCATGTACATTTGGATCATTTCGGGCCATGTAGTTCTTGGAAATATTAATAAACATCCATGTTTTTAAGGAAATTTGGTTTGAAAATCAAACACACACACGCATGTCTTTAACATCAAAACATAAAATAATAATATATACATGCTCTGTATACTTTTGGCATATTTGAAAATATAGGCCCTGCATATATATAAACAATTTCACATGAGAAGCCGTGAGATATGGCTGTATATCGGCACGAGGCATGATATTTAATAAACAACAACAAAAGCCATCATAAAAGTTGCTAGGCAATGCAGTCTAAAGTACAAAGGCAGCGCTCTGATGTTTGTTTGATGTTTGTTTGTGGATCATTGTCCTGTTGGAAGATCCAACCACTGCCCATTATATGATATAGCATGGACAGTCAGTTTATAATTTTTTATATGTTGGTATTTAATTGAATCCATGATGCCATGTATCTAAGATGTCCAGGACCTCCGGCAGAAAAATACGCCCACAACATTAAAGATACAGCAGTATTTCATTGTACACATGGGGTACTTTTTTATCCCTGTGTGCACCAAACCCATCTTGAGTGTTTGCTGCTAAAAAGCTCTTTTTTTTTTAGTTTCATCTGACCATAGAAGCCAGTGCTATTTGAAGTTCCAATCGTGTCTGACACCTGAAAATGCTGGAGTTTGTTTTTGGATGAGCGAGGAAAATTTTTTCTTGAAATCCTCCTGAACAACATGTGTTGATTTTAGGGGCTGTTTAATATATATATATATATATATATATATATATATATATGGCTTTCTGACCCCAAGATTCAACTACTCTCTGCAATTCTCCAGCTGTGATCCTTGGAGAGTCTTTGGCCACTCAAACTCTCCTCCTCACCGTGCATTAGGACGATATAGACACACGTCCTCTTCCAGGCAGATTTGTAACATCTTTAGTTGATTGGAACCTCTTAATTATTGCCCTGATGGTGGAAATGGGGATTGTTAATGCTTTAGCTCTTTTCTTAAAGCCACTTTCTAAATTTGTGAAGTTCAGCAATCTTTTGCTACACATCAGAAATATATTCTTTGATTTTACTCCTTGTGATCAGTGATTAAGGGAATTTGGCTTTTGTGTTCCTTATATTTATATTCCTGTGAAACAGGAAGCCAAGGTTGGATAATTTCATCTTCCTAGTCACCCTGGTGTGATAAAAAAAAATGCAAATATGAATGGGAATAAACTTCAGAGATATTTTAATCATAATAATTTCTAGGGATACCAATAATTGTGGCCATTGTGCACTAGAGAAAAATATTTTATTTTCTAATGTGATTTCCCCCCACTTTCACTTTTTTTTTTTTTACACTACAATTAAAGGTATATATATATATATATATATATATATATATATATATATATATATATATAAACAAAAAATATGCATCAAAATGTATGAAATATTTATGTGCAAAATCTAAAATGAAAACATGTATTAATTAATTTATATATTATATTGTATATTAAATATTTATACTTTATATTTTCAAGCAAAAGTCCATCACACCAGGCTTATACTGATGAAACTGGACTTAAATATATATATATAAAAAAAAGTGTGTGTGTATGTATATATATATATTTTTTTTTTAACTTTATAATTTCCAGTTGTGGTTACTCTGGACAAACATTACAACTCTGTAATTACTTGTTACACCTATTACGTGTGTAAACTTTTCTTTTGTGAAGCCACTGAGCTCATTTGACCTTCCCTAAAACCAAACGAATAAATACGGATCTGTCGCACAGTAAACACGCTAGCCACACGCACTGTGAATGTGGCTTTGTACTAGCACTATTAAGAGCCTGACCAGTGTAAGAAAAGGAGGATCTCGAAACCGTATGAGGAATTACCCTTCTGCGTCAAATATTTAGACAAACATTAGGCAATTTAGCTTCAAAAAAGATTGCTGCTAAAAGCAATTCTTGCTCAAAGGGAAAATCCCTATTCTTAGATGTTACAAACTCATCATTATCTTAACATTTGACATTACTGAAGAAACTCCAAAAATACCAGCACAGATTTTAAATGTATGCAAGTTACATTCCACAGTACTCTGACTGTTAATGCAGTGTTCAACTGTTTGTATTGCAATTTGTAGCAATTGCAGACCAGGTTTTAAGCAACTGTCCACCACACACATTAACATGCGGATGTTGCTGGGTCACATGTCTGAATCTCCAGTGGATTCTACAGAACAACTTTGCAAACGGTGGTTGGTTGCAGTGTCTGTGAATGACTAATGTGTCATTTCATCTATATGTAGCAGTGCTGGTGACCACTGTTTCCTTTCAATACATCTCTTTCTGTGAGAGCTTTGCTTCAACCATTAGCCACAAATAATAAAAAAACAACAACAAAAAAACAGAAGAAACAAAACCCACACTGAATTTACACATGAAGTTGAGAACCATCTATCCTGCAATCTGCAAAACATTGCAGGATAGATGCTTCTCAACAAACCAAACGAAGACTGCAAATACATGTTTGAAAAAGATTTGAGGAAGGAAATACTGCTGATTATTTTGATAAATGTCATACCACCACAATGCAAAGGCATTGTGGGTAGTCAAAAATCCCACTCTCAAATATTTATAGCTAGGTCCTAAATATGGCTCTGGCTCCTCTTTCAGTTGTATAATATTGCTCAATAGTTTGGGGTCAGTTTTTTTTTTTTTTTACAGAAATTTATAAGAAATACTTTAATTCGGAAAGGATGCATTGAATTGAACAAAAAGACAATAAAGACTTTTATAACAACACTAAATATTTTAAATAAATCTGAACTTTCTGTTCTGCATAACTCTTTTCAACACTGATCATAGGAATTGTTTCTTGAGCAGCAAATCGACATATTTGAACGATTTCTGAAGGATCATGTGACACTGAAGACTGGAGTAATGACGTCGAAAATTCTTAAAGTATATTATAATTGAAAATATTTATTTTTATTAAAAAGTAACAAGTTTTTACTGTATTTTCAAACTTTTAAATGGCAGTATAAGTCTAGTGGGTTTTTTTACTCTCAGAATTTTCTCATGGTTGAATGGTTTCAAAACGAGTTACACAGCAAAGTTGAATGCTTGGGGTCAGGAGTTTGTTCAAATCCTTAACCCAAAGTTTGATCAACAGCAAGCTGCACTATCAACAACAGTTCAATGCCATTCAAAAACACTTCAGACGTGTAACTATGAAAAAATTGAATGGCACAAGGAACAATTCTCCCAGAGTTTTTTTTAATATAAAACAATGAGCACAGTACACAAATCGAAATGGAAAAGAAGACATTCTAGGCACTTGCCATGACAATAGTACTCATCTACTTGCAGATACACAAATAACAAAAAAAAAGTTTCTAGCTTCTGTCTCTAGCTGTGAGTGTAATATCAATGCAACTTTACAGCTGATAGTTTTGATGTTACTGAACGGTAACATCAGTAAAGTTCTAAAAATCTGAAGACAATGGATCTCAGAAGATTCGTAAAACAGCACCACCCAAATGTAATACAAAGGTACTGCAGTCATAACCATTTAAAAATGGTTTTGTGTGTTAAATGATGCACAGCCTTGGCAAACAAGCCTGCGAAGTCATAAACAGTGTGGACATTTCTGTGTTTGGGACCTGCTGATACAAAAAATTCAGACCCTTTTGGTCTCAAAGCACACAAATGTCTCCTAATCAGTGGTGGTGCGGCGATACCAGAATCGTGCTCTGAAGTCATCGCTGCAGGTCATGAAGCCGGGGTTGGTGGGTGAGTGGACGATACAGCGCACAATGTTATTGTGGCCTAATGAGAGCAGGTTTTTCCTCTCGGCCGTGCGTGAATCCCAGCAGCACAAGCTGATGGTTCGCTCGTCCGGCAGCAGCACATAGTCCTCCGTGTGGTTGAAAACACCCTGAGTGCGGTGCGTTTGTCGCCCACTGAGACCCGCACCTGCGTGACAGGAAACACAATGAGGGTGAGCTGGCAACAGAGTGTGTGAGCCGCAATGAAAAACACTGGACAGGTGGCGTGATGACAGACATGGTATTTCCAACATATATGTCACGGTTTTGATTTCTTCACCCCAAACTGACCAATGGAAGTTCCAAGATAATATTAACTATTAGCACTTTTTACTGATGCAAAAAGACCATCATAATACATATTATAAAATGAATTAGATGCTGATAACATACACAGGTTTTTGCTGGTTTATTAGTTCTCAGGCTCTGAATTTGGTTTGATTCGGATTCATTTCAGTCTATTCTGCTTACAAATAACAGAAATTCTCTTCCAGCTAATAATGTAAATTATATGATGTTTTAGATTGATTTAAACCAGTAACCAGTCTTTATGAACTAATTATCAAAAGAACAGACTTATGGGAGTCGTGTGTTTTCGAAATTGGGCTGCATTAGTTCACTGAAAAAAAAAACACACAAGTAATTAGAGTAATTTTCTTGTGAACTGGGCTAAACTGGTTACGCTGTGTGTTTTTGAATAAATCAGCTCATAAGAGTAATATGTCCAGGGGCCTGTTTCATAAAACAAATTTACCGAATAATCCAGGTTTATTTCAGTTAGTCTGACTTATTGTCAGTTAATTTGGTTCAAAATAAGTCAGACTAACTGAAATAAACCTGGCTTATTTGGTAAACTTGTTTTATGAAACAGGCCCCAGGACTCAGACTTTACTGGTCGTGCTGTATGTTTTTTAGTCAATTCACAAGCAAATCACTCATGAGTCAGTTCAGTATATATTTCTGATTAACTACAAAGAACTGGTTCATAAAAGTCTGGGAATCAGACCTCACTGTTTATGCTGTGTTTTTGATTCACTATACAGAACTGACAAATTCATTAAAAAGAATCAGGTCATAAGAGTCATTTGTCCAGAATCAGAATATACTGGTTGTGCTGTGTTTTTGATTCAATATGAAGAACTGAAGAAGTTATTTTCTTTTGAATTAGACTGCACTGGTCAAGCTTTACATTTGAGTCAATAAAAAAAACAAACCAAAAAAAAAAGATTTGTAAGAGTCAACTGCCCAGAAATCAGACAAATGAATAGAGCTACGTTTCTTGTTATTAGGTTGCAGTACACTGACTATTTTTTTTTAATCGCATTTAATACTGACCGCAAAAACTTTAACATCTGAGGTAAAAATGATTTATTTCACAAATGAAGATTCAGCAGCGACAGAGCAGAAAAGATTTTAGGAATCGATAGTCGGAATTGAATCACAATTCTTCATCTAGCCTACGTAATCTAGAATCTAAACCTACCCATAATTCTCCATCTTACCTGTGTACTTGACCAAAGTCCGGCCTGTGGAGATTTCCCAGAGTTTAGCAACAGAATCCTTCCCGCTGGACAGAACATACTTGGAATTCTTGGAGAAAACAGCCGAGCAGACCTCAGCGCCGTCGTGGGCTTTCTCAAACGTGGTCACGCACCGGTTCGACACTCCGTCCCACAACTTGATGCTGCCGTCTTTGCTACAGGTGACGTAGCTGTTAGCGCTGGGATTGTAACAGACTCCGCAGATGGTGTCTGTGTGCTGATCCAGAGGGTTGCAGGACACAAAACACTGGAAAGTGTTAACGTCATAAAGACGCAAGGTTGGGTGCTGCGTGCCGACTAGTAAGAAATCCCCAGATGGATGGAAGGAGATGGAGCGCAACATTTCAGCTTCCTGTAGAAAAAGAAAGGGAGAAACATTCCATGCAAACATCTCCAATAAATGAAGGACCACAAATGGCCTTTTAAACTCAAATGTACCTTTTCAAACTAATTTAGAGGCATTATTTAGCTTGATTTTATACCTGTATGTGCTTGAAGGCTCTTTTTGCAGACGGCTTTGAATAATCAAAGAGTTTGAGGGTGTAATCACGAGAGCCAGAGGCTAAGATCTGCTCGGTCGGGTGGAAAGCAAGGCACGTGACCTCATCCACATGATCATACAAGGTTCTGATTACAGGGTGGTTCTCCATGTTCTGCTGGGCCGTTTCGTTCATCATCACCTAAATCGTGAATCAGAATCACAGTGTCAGGTTGTCCCACTTGAATAATCTACATGATATTAAAGTCACATGACACAGACAGATTCTTTTCTAACGAATTGTGAAGTACGGCCAAGTGAAACATTATCAAAAAAGAAAAAGACGAAACGACCTTGACTTCAGGCAAGGGTGGCACTCACCTCAAGAGGCATGGCGCTTTTGGCCAGCATGCGCTCAGTATCCAGGATCTTAATGGAGGCGTCAGCGGAGCCCGTGGCTATGAGCTGCCCATCGCGGCTGTAGGTGGCCACACGGCACGGCCCCTTATGAGACGTCACATAGCAGGTCTCATACTCTGATGCTTCTGGGGACATGGTTTGCACATCTGCATCAAATTCCAGGTCGATGCCCACACCGGGCGCCACGGTGTCCGAGCGGCCAATGGCGTACTGTACCGCACTGTCATCGTTCTCCATTCCTATGAAATCAGATTAAAGGACTTTTCTGGCTACTTCGATAAACATTTCTTTAGCCCAACAAAGTTGCCTAAGTTTCTTTTAAAATGATTCATATTTGTGAGCTAGTAAACAATAACCATAACAGATTGCATGTCATCCAATTGCTCTTTTTGTCATTGCTTTGAAGAAACAAGATTTGTGTACGTTGCAAAGAGTTTTGGATTGACTTTTTTGTCAGAAACTGACTCAGTCGTACCTATCTTGGCCAGCTGCATGAGCTGCTCTGATGGAGACACCACACTCTGGGGCTTCACCTCACTGATCAGGCTGTTGGCGATGGTGGTGTAGCCGTCATACAGCAGCTGGCTGATAATCAGCCTGTAAAGGTGCTGTCTGTCCTTCAGTGTGGGCTTGGGCCGGAACATCTTCGCTGCTGCTTGATGCCTGCAATTGAATGAAGCAAGACAGAAACGCTCAGACTGCAGGTAGTTTTGTGTTTGGAAATCAGGTGAGCTGCCTATCGAGACAACACGTTGTATGATACTCAAAATGTTGTCCATATAGGCAACGTAGATTCAAAACAGACCATTTGTTGTTAATTCTAGTGCATTGTTATCGCAAATCTGTGCGTGGTATAGGTTTCGACGTATCATTTTAAAGGTGGTTTGTGTCTGTTTTGAAATCAAGATCAAAGTATGCAACAATTACTGTATAAATGACGCTTCATTCATTACAAAGTTGCATATGTAACTAACGACTTACCAATTCAAGACTTCAGGAGGTGCGCACACACGCTTTGTACGTCTGACGCCACGACGTACACATAAATGGTGGAGTTGTGGGAATAAACCAGACAAATTAAAAGTCTCCGGCTGATTTAAAGTAAAAGTCCCTAACTGTTTTTGTTGAATTTTCACACAGATTGTATTTTTTAATGTATGCTATTAGAAAAAAAAAATGCTAATAAATATTTGTCACACTCTATAATTAATAAAGTTGATATTAATAAAATACCTTACTACACTGCATAATGCTAAGCTAAGCAATTGTATTAGTTAATTAGGAAAACAATAAATAAATAAAGCAAATAAAATATCCCAAAGAATATATTTCAAATTTAAATATATTTGAACTGCTGTTTTGTTTGTTAAACTATGTATTCAAGGACACATAATTAGATGCATTTAGAATTATATAATGGTGAAAGAGGAATAAATGTGACCCTGAACCACAAAACCAGTCTTAAGTGTCAGTTGTTCGGAATTTACATTTATACATCATCTGAAGGCTGAATAAATGTGCTTTCCATTGATGTATGGTTTGTTAGGATAGGACAATATTTGGCTGAGATACAACTATTTGAAAATCTGGAATCTGAGGGAGCAAAAAAATCTAAATATTGCGAAAATCGCCTTTAAAGTTGTCCAAATGAAGTCCTTAGCAATGCATATTACTAATCAAAAATGAAGTTTTGATATATTTACGGTAGGAAATTTACAAAATATCTTCATGGAACGTGATCTTTACTTAATATCCTAATGATTTTTGGCATAAAAGAAAAATCAATAATTTTGACCCATACAATGTATTTTTGTACAGCGACTTAAGACTGGTTTTGTGCTCCAGGGTCACAAATGTGTAATTTATAAATAGTTCTGCTGCCTTAAACACAGCTCAAGATCTAAATGAACTAATATGTTTCTTGACATACTTTTTATATTATATTTAATATTAGATATGCTTATTAATAAGAATTATTCAATGTTTGCCCAAATATCAGCAGAGTAAAAAGGGACAAATAATTTTTTTTTTAAAACAATTTGGTGTCAAAAATTAGATAAAAAAATCAATTCAATTAAAAAAACAAACAAAAAACAAATAATCTGTTCAAGATGGAGCTGGTGTATTAGCAAAATGCTGTAAATTTCCCTCCAAAGACAAACAGCACACCATCAGGGTCATTTTTAAATCTTATTTTTCTCTTTAATGTATTTACAAGCTTTACAGTTCCTCTGTAGTTCTTCATTACAAGTACACGGACTTGCATTAGTGTTTGCACTACACCTTCAATGCATACAGGTATTTGATGATGATGTCGGAATTTTTATTCCATTCAGGATGCATATTCATTTTTACTCTGTTTCCCATGTTATTTGGAAAGTCCGTTGAGCAAAAGCCGAAGCAGAAGAACCAGTGGCGGGAGTTTCTCCAAACAGCCTGAAACTTCAGCAACATCAGCCAATCCTGGACCAGCCCCCACCTTGAGCCAAAAATGTTATGCATTTTTTTTTTTTTTTTCCTGAGGAAATATTTTATTTGTTTTGAAGTGAATCACATGAATCCAGGGAGGCTGCTGACACATTTAATCAAAATGAATATTACTGTTATGATACATGTTTATTCTGTTATTTCTATCAATGTTCTTTTCGCCTGCAAATGTTAAATAGAACTCCATACTTGCAGTCTCTTAAAAAAATAATAAATTAAAGAGTTCAGAACCTATCTTAAGTCTCTTCTTTTAAAAGTAACAAAAGAAAAAAAAAAATCAAAATTTAAAACAAAAATATTTTCTATATACATGATACAAGTATTTAGTGTTCCCTCTGTTTCGTAGAGAGTTCCAGCTCAAGTTGGCCAGCGTTTCAAAGCATTTTTGTGTTTGTGTCAGTAGGGGGCCTCCAGGCGTCGGCCACCTGCTTATGTCAATTATCCTCAGACTCCTCTTCCGCCTCACGTAACCAGGTGAAGAAAGCGGTGACCGACTTCAGTGCTACGCCTTTTCCCTCCTGTTCCGCTGGGTCTTTACTCGTTTCCCATTGATAGAACGCATCCTCCGAAATAACGTCTTCATCGTAAAGACAGTCGAAAAACATTCGGAGTAGATCTGCGAATAGAAGTAGATAAAAATTACAATCCTCGAAATCATTCGTTTAGTTTGGCATCTTTATTTGCATCTGCTACATACTGGGTGGTTGATCCAGGGCGACAATCAAAGACTGAAGAGCATAAAGTGCTTGCAGCTGCCGCTCCGTGTCCGAGTTAAGGTACTTATGTAATATAGGCAGGCGTCTCTGGATGATAGCAGTGTCCACTCTACAGGATGTGCTTTCATCTGGAGTAGAAAAAGATGAAATTAACTGGTAAAGGGAAGATGGAGATGAAGCAGTTTAATAAAAGGCCCAAGTGTAAGAAGTTTGCTCACCTTTAACTGCTGCTTTACAAACAGCTGTCATTAAAGCTCTCAAAAATGGAGAGGAACTCATTTGAGGTTCGTCCAAATTAGCCTGAAAAGAAAAGCAGATTTCTTGAAAACGTTTCATACACTTGAATTTTGGCTTTGCGGAACTGCTTGATCAATGTAAGAGAGATCCATGGAATCAGTCTCACCTCGACCCAGTCGAAGATCTGTTCATCACTAGCCATGTCTTCCAGCAGGAGGTGCTCCAACTGTTTAAAGAGCTCTTCGGGACTGAGGCTGGGTTTAGCTGTGGCCGGGGACACCGGGGAGACGTCTGACACGGTAAACTCTAACTTCTGGAAAAAGAGGAAAAGGACACAACTGGTTGATTTTGTGTTCTAGAGAACCTTTTTTCGTACCGTTTTAGAAGTTGTTTTAAAGTAGCTACGTTGCTACATCATTAACTCTCTCTCTCTATACTACCATAGATTTTTTTTTTCATGTTTTTGTTAAAAGTCTCTTATGTTCCAACAATGCTGCATTTATGTGATCAAAGAATACAGTAAAAACTCAAATAATGCAAAATATTATTACCATTTAAAATATATATTTTTTATTTATTCGTGTGATGGCATTTTGAGCAGCCATTACTCCAGTCTTCAGTGTCACATGATCCTTCAGAAATCATTCTAATAAGCTGATTTGCTTCTCAAGGAACATTTGTTCTTATTATTAATGTTGAAAACAGGTGGGTTTCTTAATATCTGTGTAAAAACAGTGATTCCCCCCCCCAGGATTCTAGTTTAAAAGATCAGCATTTATTTGAAATATAAATCTTGGTATCACTTTACTTAAAGCCTTTATGTATAATGCATTATACAAGTAGTTTTAATGCATTAATTATGCCTTGTAATGCACCTTATAATGCACCGCACAATCTCAGGAATAATTGTAACCACTATATAACACTTAGCAATTCATTGTCACACTATGTATTTTAAATTCAGTTATATTATTTACGACAAGATATAATGTATTACAATGCACATTATGAATAATTCCAATGCATTATACCCTTTAATAACCATTTATAATGCATTATACATGAAGGCTTTAGGTAAAGTGTTACCGAAATCTTTTGTAACATTATAAAGTCTTGCGTCCTTGCTGAATAAAGTATTACATTGCTTAAAAAGAAATCTTACTGCGGCCAAACTTTTGAAAAGAAGTATCTAGCACAAAAGCAATGAGAACAGCACCAACAACAATGATCATTTTTATTATTATGCACATTAGTAATGATTTATTTCAAATTACCATTTAAACAAAGTAATTCACTAAAATAAGTCATCATTTCTAACGCTAAATATAAAAAAAATAGAGCTGACACTGGTTTTTGAAAAATTTGAAAGCAGCTGAACAACTGTGATAAAAAATGTACTTCATTTATAAATGTTGCTATGTCTAGTTAGTGGAAATTTGTATCTGGGTCGGGTGTTCAGGCTACATTCTCACCTGTTGTGAGATGAAGGTAGGAAGATGTTCTCCCTCAGGCAGGAAGTCGGCCCAGTTCAGCCCAGACTCTCTCCACAAATCTCCAACTTTCCTATGGCTCTGTAGCACAACCAGACGTATGTAAACACACAAACTCACAGAACCCAAAACAATACACAAAGCTACTTTACTGCATATTGTTCCTGTCATAGAGGTGTCTATGCATGAAAAGCATCACGCAGGAGCATGAAACCTCAGATGACAACTTGATAAAGATGATCTCAATGCTCTAAACACCATGTCAACAAAAGTTAAGCTTACCATTTGTTTGCATAGTAGGTGCAGTATTTCAGAAAATAAGATGGCAGCTCTTCCCACAGGGAGTAGCGGTTTACTTAACTCACTGCAGAAACAAAACAAATCTCCATTAGATGCTAAACTGAATCACTATGACAGCTGGAGCCTGCAAGGACCTGGAATGACTGCAACTACTGTGCACTGCCAAACTGTTAAAGCCCCAGAAGTAATAGAACCAATAAAATGAGATGTGTCCAAAAAAATGAGCTGCGATTTTATTTTATTTTTAGTACTGAATTCTGTAGTCCTGCTTAGTTAGAATACCCGTCTCAAATCACAATCCAATATCCATATCGACTTTTAAAAAAAAAATTGACAAAACTGCAACATTTCTGACTGCTCAACCTGCTTTGGATGCAGCCTACCTTTTGATATTCTCGTTTACGAAAGTTGTGTGTGTTGTTTTAAACTGAATTTTTACATAAATTCTTGAAAAATATGGTACAATGTTCTTGTAGCGTTATAGTGACAAGGTAGCTGAGGATGCTTTTTGATTAGACGTTAAAAATATTATTTAAAAGCAGTGTTATTTTTGAATCACTATGAGATACTGTTTTTATTAATATTTTGAATATTTTAATGCACACCTGGGATTTTCCTGCTCATACCATAGTCATCTGCCAGTATTTACAAATTAAAGTTGACATTAATGTTTGCAGCGCAATGTTTAACCAGAAGGGGAAAAAATGGCGGTTATTTTCATCAGTTACGGCTCGTTGGAACTACCATTCTGCCTGCTTTAAAGATTTCATTTATTTTAATGAATAAGTAAATAGCGCGTGAGAGAGATAGAGAAATATAATGTAGAGATTCAGTAGCGAAGCTATTTTATTAATATAAGTTGTAGGGCAGCGTTGTTTTATAATATGAATAATATCTTGACCTTGTGCTGGAGCGTTAACAGTACATGCATTTCTTAAATCATCCTTTGAAAGGAGATTCCACCTCAAAAGAACATCCATCTCTTAATCAAGGACAACATGAAATAGGTTTTCAGGGGTGGAATGTCCTTTTAATCACAAATTACACAAAAGCACCAAACAGAACTCATAAGACCTTTATTTTTCAGTGTTTGTCATGACCAATGGAATCCTGACCTGAACAGCTCTCTCATACTGATTCCTCCCTCTCTCAGCAAAGGGCTGAGCAGCTCAGCCAGGTAAAGCCAAATGAAGGGAACATCTATGGCCATATCATCAGCCTGCTCCAGCATCTCTGAAAACCTACAGAGCCAAGAGACGGGGACAAACCACAGCACTTTACTACCATAGTATTAAAAGTACTAATAGATACATTTGATCTTAATGTGTGTGTGCTCACCCTTTGTAGAGCTGGGAATGGGGTATGATGCCCTTCTGAATAAGCTGAAAGTAGAGCAGTCCCATGTGCTCTCTGGCTTTCTGGCTGCGCTCCAGTGTGCACTCCAGACCCATGCGCACAAACACAAACAGCAGAGAGGGCTGATCCATCTCCATTACACACTGCACTGCCTCCTGCACATATAAACAGACACAACACACATTCAAATGGTTTACAGTACTGACAAACAATCACACAGCAGATATTCAAAGTTATTTTTACACATACTTAATCAAACGCAATAACGAAAAGCTGTATGATGGTAGGCACACACATACATAGACAAAAGTTGTACGTGTTGTTTTAAAGGGGTCATATGATGCGATTTCAAGTTTTTCTTTCTCTTTGGAGTGTTACAAGATGTTTGTGCATAAATAAGATCCCTGAAGTTGCAAAGACTAAAATCTCAAAACCAAAGAGATATTCTTTATAAAAGTTAATACTCTGCCAAGCCCCCCTAAAACGGCTCATTTAAACACGCCCCCACATGTCTACGTCACAGTGTGGGAAGATTTGCAAAACACCACCCAAACGTATACTCAATGAAAGAAGGCGGAACTATTATTCTCGCTGTAGTGTTGTTGCTGCCGCCAGCGCCATGTCCTGGAGACGCTGTGTTTCGTTGTGAAAGTGAAACTACTTTGTTTGGGCTTCCAAAAGGGGACACAACTAAAAATCAGTGGTTAAGTTGTATTTACAACACTGTTCCAGAACAGTTCAACCCAAATATTAGAGTGTGTGCAGCGTATTTTACGGAGGACTATTTCCTGAACCTGGAAGAGTAGCCTGAAATGCTGGCTTGCACAAAGGCTGTTTCTATAAAGAGGGGCAATTCCAACTTTGTAAGGACAGTCTGGTGCTTCTGACTCACAGCCTGTAAGTACGTTTCTGCCACTGACGATTCAAACGCGAGTTTTGAGCAGTGTAGAGTAGTGCTTGTTGTTTGTCGTTTCTCTAATCACAAATGCAGGCATGGTAATGTTTACGCCGCGCGCTGCAACGCGACGCGTAAAAAGACAGTATAAGTCATTATAATCAGTAATTATGTCCCCACTGGATGCAACAAATGGCTCGTTTATTATGGGTTTTATTTTTTTTGTGTCGTCGCGCCGGGACACGGCATCACAATACGGTAACATTTTCGTAACATTTCTGTTACACACTTGAGGTATTCGGCCAATCACAACGCATTGAATAGCTGGCCAATCAGAGCACGCCTCGCTTCTCAGAACGATGAGCTATGTAAAAATCGACGTGTTTCAGAAAGGCGGGGCATAGAGGATCAATAATAATGTACAGTATGTGGAAAATAATGTGTTTTTTGAACCTTAAACCACAAACACATTGCATTACACCAAATACACAAAATAATGTTCTTTTTAGCAATGTCATATGACCCCTTTAAACTGAATTTTTACATAAATGATTGAAAAATATGGTAAAATGTTCTTGTAGTGTAATAATGACAAGGAAGCTGGTGAGAATGCATATTGTACTTTTTTATTAAATGTCAAAAAATATGATTTAAAAGCAGTGTTATTTTAGAATCATTGAGATACTATAATAGTTTTTATTAATATTTTGAATATTTTAAATACACACCTAGCCTAGATTATCCCACTTATACCATAGACAGTTTTGTCAACATTTATAAATTATAGCTGTCATTGATGTTTGCAGAGCAATATAATGTTCAACCCATGAATCATGTTAATACCAAATATTAATACTTATTAATACACTACAGTTCAAAAGTTTGGGATTGGTAAGCTTTTGATATTTTCGTCCAAACCGTGAAACATTTTTGTTCTTTTCAAATTTCAAAAGAGCAGGATTTATGTGAAACAGAATTTTATTGTAACATAATAAATGTATTTACTGTCACTTTTGATCAATTTAATGCAATTATAAGCTAATTTCTTCTTTAAAAAAAAATAAAAAAATAAAAAATTAAATAAAATTCGTAGTTACCTCAAACTTTTGAACAGTAGTTTGTTATTAAATGTTGGGAGTTTTTATTACTTATGGGTTAGTGTTAAGCTGGTTGCACACCGGACGAGAAGCGCAGCGCCACGTCGCGTCACGCCACGTCTTTATATTGTTTTGAATCGTTGCTAGGCACCGCGGACAGACGCCGATATGCGCCTCCGTTGTGTGCACCGGCGCTGCGCTTCTCGTCCAGTGTGTGACCAGCTTTAGGGTCCTGTGATGTACCTTGTAGTCATTAATGTGCAGAAACTCATCAATGATGGATTTGGACTTCCGCTCGACCTCCTCTTCGGACAGGATGGGAGTCTCTGAAACACCAGCGACCTGTGGCGTCTCAGATTTCACTGCAATGAAACAGAAGCTCAGTATTTAGAATATATATGTTTAGTACACAAGTAAATACATTGAAAATGTAGCTTTAATGTATATGTGTTCACTAGTGTAAGCATGTGTCCTTCCTCACATGTCTCCGTGGCTCTGTTGTTTTCTATTTCACATTTCTCCTCTGAGATGCTGGCTTTGCGAGGTGTGTGGTGTGAGTCAGGTCCCTCCCTCCATGTTTCCTGAGGGGCCACGTTGTCCATTAGCTCCTTTGCGCTGCTACCTCGGCTGAAGGGCCCCGGTCGTGATGGCCCCAAACTTACTGGCTTTTCACTGCGTTCACGACCGGTGCTGCCTCGACTGGTAGAGACATACACAATAAGACACATTAAAAGATGTCAAACTTTTATACATTTAAATTCTACATTTGTATTTGTAGCTCATCTGTTCTCAGATGTTGAGTACCTTCCCAGTGAGCGTCTGGAATCGGAATCAGAGGTTTGGGCCGGTGGTGGGCTGGGCTGAGACGTGGATGACTGTAGTGCTGAATAACGGTTCAGGGTGCTACTGGCAGAGCGTGTTAACTCTGGAAATAAGAGCATGGAGGTATACATACATGTAATATGTAAAACAGTAATCTAAACTTTACTGAATGGGCAGTCAATTTAAAATTCATGAATGCTGGTCCTCACCAGAGTCACTAGCTTTGGCTCCACCACTGCTGCCCTTTATCCAGTTGATCTGAGCCCGCGGACCCAGCTGGATCTTTTCATCGATTTGAGGCTATAACGGGGGATTGTTTGGGGTTCAGAGGTCATAGAGGATACAAGAGTAATACTACCTCATCACTGCATCACAGATGGTAAAATGACTCACCATTGATTGTTAAAGCACAAGTCAATGTCAGCCTATTCTGTGCTGGACTTAACAATTGTGATTATAATCAGCAGGTGGCAGTGTTACCGCAATCAACTGTGCCCTCAGATTCACATTTGAAAATGGGTTTTATGTGTGAAATATGAAGCGTTTGTGCAGTGACCCATATCTTCACCTTGGAGATCTTGGGGATCTTTGTGGGGTCGATGGTCCTGCTGTTCTTAGTAGTGGGCACAGTGTTCCATGTCTCCTCCCTCTGTGAGCGCTGATCTCTCTGATCTATAACCAAAGACACAGGGCAGGGTTACTTCACAACAGATCACCACTAGGCTATATTATATAGCCTATATGAGCCACTGAACACTGAAATTAGAAATGGCAAAGGTTTTATTACGTAGAAGAGGTTCTCAAACAGGGGGGCCAGAACTCACAAAGGGGCCTCAGCACAATTCCAAATATATTTCTTTCTTTAACTTGTTTTTTAATTATTTCTGCTTTTCAATCTTAATTCAAAGCATATTTCTTATTTTACCTCAATAATTGTCATTTTTATTGGAAAAATGTTTCCTGATATAAAATTTTACTTGAAATAAAAATTTTTAGTAATGTCATTTAGACTTGGAAGTGTCATGAAAATTAATAATTTTTTTAAAAAAGTTTTATAAATTGTAAAACAATAAATTTCTATAATGAATAAACATTTTAAAATACTTTAACAGTTCGTAATTGCTGAGAAAGTGCAAATAATAATAATCACATAATCATAAAATTCAGTTCTTGAAACTTTTAAATATAACTTTTAAACATAGCTCACCCAAATATTTGATTTGTCATTATTTACAGTGGTGAAAAAATTATTTGATCCGCTGCTGATTTTGTACGTTTGCCCACTGACAAAGAAATGATCAGTCTATAATTTTAATGGTAGGTTTATTTGAACAGTGAGAGACAGAATAACAATAATAAAAAAAAAAAATCCAGAAAAACGCATTTCAAAATAGTTATAAATTGATTTGCATTTTAATGAGTCAAATAAGTATTTGACCCCTTCGCAAAACATGACTTAGTACTTGGTGGCAAAACCCTTGTTGGCAATCACAGAGGTCAGACGTTTCTTGTAGTTGGCTACCAGGTTTGCACACATCTCAGGAGGGATTTTGTCCCACTCCTCTTTGCAGATCCTCTCCAAGTCATTAAGGTTTCGAGGCTGACGTTTGGCAACCTTCAGCTCCCTCCACAGATTTTCTATGGGATTAAGGTCTGGAGACTGGCTAGGCCACTCCAGGACCTTAATGTGCTTCTTCTTGAGCCACTCCTTTGTTGCCTTGGCCATGTGTTTTGGGTCATTGTCATGCTGGAATATCCATCCATGACCCATTTTCAATGCCCTGACCCTGACGGTACATGGCCCCGTCCATTTTCCCTTTGATGCGGTGCAGTTGTCCTGTCCCCTTAACAGAAAAACACCCCCAAAGCATAATGTTTCCACCTCCACGTTTGACAGCGGGGATGGTGTTCTTGGGGTCATAGGCAGCATTCCTTCTCTTCCAAACACGGCGAGTTGATACCAAAGAGCTCGATTTTGGTCTCATCTGACCACAATACTTTCACCCAGTTCTCCTCTGAATCATTCAGATGTTCACTGGCAAACTTCAAATGGGCTTTCTTGAGCAGGGGGAACTTGCGGGCACTGCAGTATTTCAGTCCTTCACGGCGTAGTGTGTTACCAATTGTTTTCTTGGTGACTATGATCCCAGCTGCCTAGAGATCATTGACAAGATCCTCCTGTGTAGTTCTGGGCTGATTCCTCACCGTTCTCATGATCATTGAAACTTCATGAGGTGAGATCTTGCATGGAGCCCCAGACCGAGGGAGATTGACAGTTATTTTGTGTTTCTTCCATTTGTGAATAATCGCACCAACTGTTGTCACCTTCTCACCAAGCTGCTTGGCGATGGTCTTGTAGCCCATTCCAGCCTTGTGTAGGTCTACAATCTTGTCCCTGACATCCTTGGACAGCTCTTTGGTCTTGGCCATGGTGGAGTTTTTGGAATCTGATTGATTGATTGCTTCTGTGGATAGGTGTCTTTTATACAGGTAAAAAAATGAGATTAGGAACACTTCCTTTAAGAGAGTGCTACTAATCTCAACTCCTTACCTGTACAAAAGACACCTGGGAGCCAGAAATCTTGCTGATTGATAGGGCATCAAATAGTTATTTCACTCATTAAAACGCAAATCAATTTAGAACTTTTCTGAAATGCGTTTTTCTGGATTTTTATTATTATTGTTATTCTGTCTCTCACTGTTCAAATAAACCTACCATTCAAATTATAGACTGATCATTTCTTTGTCAGTGGTCAAATGTACAAAATCAGCAGGGGATCAAATAATTTTTTTCCCCCACTGTACTCACAAGGTGTCATATTCCTAACTTTTTTAAATTAGAATTTTTTTCCTTTAAAATAATAATAAATCTGTCAAGTTACTGTCACAAACAAACCCAAAAGCGCAATCAAAGCTGGTTAACCTTTAGTGTCTTCTCCTCTACAAGCTCTGCAAAGCATGCTGTCCGAACAACATGTTCCCATTAATGTTCTGATGTTCATACCTCATCTCTGCGTATACCTGGAACTTCAAATGTGGTTTTGTCCTCTGGGTGGCACTGTAGTTGGCCTGCTATAGCAGGAGAAACACACTAAAATGCTGTGAGGAAATGCTGTGGATCTCACCTGGCCTCCTTTTTATGTCTTTAGAGAGAAGCTGCTGATGAACCTTCCTCTGTTCTTCCTGTTCCTCCAGCTTGGCCTCTTTATGGATCTGCTCTATGGTTTTAGGACCCTGGTCTGCTCTCCGGGACACCCAGTTATGCTGGACAATATAAATAATCAGAGAAAGATCAGATATCTATGATTAATGGATCAGTGTCATTCTGGGAAATACATTACAATTAACTCAAAACGACAAACCACTCAGATTTTTTTTAAAGCTGGATACAATAAAGGCTTCAAAATGTTGAAAGAAGCATCCCTCCTCTTTTTGTCTCTTCTCTCTCACACATTTTTATCACTCAAAAGATAAAACAAAAGCTGAAGAATGCAGGTGAGAGACACCAAGCTAAAATACGTTACTGGCAAACAGAAATGAATTTAATGTCATGGCCAAAAGTTATGACCTTGCTGATACTGTATTTAACATGTGGCTGTTTCTGGGCCACTGAGTTCAGTGTTTCTGTTTCTGAGCCTTTTTCCACTGGTTCTAAAACAAAATACATTTAAAATGATTATTGATTTAAACGTATTCATTTAAATTAAAATTATATAAATTATTATTTATATATTATTATAAATTACAATGATTGTTTTTATGAAATACTTTGTATTAAAACTTTTAAAGAATTTTTATATATATTTTAAAATGATCTAAAATGCTGTTATTAGAGATTAATACTTTAAGAATGCATTAAATTGATAAAAATTGACAGTAAAGAATACATTTTGTAAGAAGAATACAAATTGTAATAATCCACCATATTACTGCTTTTACTGTACTGTACCACTAGGCTTTTTTTTTTTTTTTTTTTTTTTTTAAATAAAAAGGCACCCTTGTTGAGCATAGGAGACTTCTTTCAAAAACATTAAAACATTTTACTGACCCCAAAACCACAATTACAATTTGCAATAATTTGCAATAATTATAAAGGAAACCCCAAGTAAGTCACAAATTCAAAACACTTTTGTGTCTCTTAAAGCACTATAGATTATGAAGTTTTTAATTAAATAAAAAAAATAAATAAGAGAAAAAAACACCACAGATGTTTTTGCTTCTCCCTGTTACTTGTATCAAAACCAGACCTTTATAAAGGTCTGGCAATGGCTATCTGTACGTTCTCTCAACACACACATACAAACAAACACAATCACAATCCCCCATGGCACTTACCAGTCTCAGATCTATCACATCCTGTAGCATGAACCGTATCCGTGACGATGTCTTGCGCTCTTTGACAATTTTCTCCATCTGGTTGAAGTACTGGTCCATACGGGGCTATTCAAGGACACAGCAGCGAGTGATGAAAAACATATCAGTTGAATATCAAATACTCAGTTCATGTGTCCATGTCGATCACAACATCTCTGCAAAATGACTGATTATAAAAGAAGACAGACTTCTTTATTGTGGCAGCGATGTGTGATCATGTAGCACTGATCTTCCTGTACCCATCCATTATGGGGTACAGGACATACAGGGAGCCATCATAAATCTAAAAATAATGTTTGAGGTAAAGAACTGCTGCTAAATCAATAAGGTCAATAAATGCAGAACCTATTTCCTGACCTGACTCCCTGAATTCCTGCCGCAAGGTCAGCAAGAAAGAAAGGAAGGATACAGAAAACATCTACCCTCTTGCCTAACACTTTGCTCCAGGGTTTATGGATGTCTGTTGGGCCCAGCTGGAACACATTTAGACTGCGTGTGTATACAGTGCTCAGATTATATTCACCCCATGCCTGAATATTCCTCATTCTTTTGCTTTGCACTGCAGCATATTTAAATGACATTTTCCCAGCTCAGTCCATTGTACAGCTACAATTTCATTTCAATGAAGTACTTCAAATGACAAAGGCATTTCAACATCTTTACGATCAGATTAAAGATGAAAATCTCAAAGCTACACAGTCGTGCCATGATGATAAGGAGCTGCGCTGGGAGACTTTTCCAGTCAAAGCTCTGGGCCCTCTAAGCACTGCAAAGCCCACTGTCAGAACACTGCACACAAACAATACTAAGATCTGGCCGTCTTAGTAAACAGCTATTTTGAGAACAGCATACTACAATACTTGCACTAATGCTGCAGTACATTCTATGTATAATGTTCACTGTATGAACATTTTCTCTATGCTTAAATTACTGATGAGCTACAAAATTTGCCAAAATGGATGTAATTCCATTTACCACAATGCAAATGTGTTCAATGAAATGAGAGCTTCTATTTAATTTACAGTAAACTTGAATTAAAAAAGTTTCTATTTTCAATTCTAATGTTATTTCATTTACTGCATGTTATTTAGAAGATGCTCACTGCAACGTAACATTATACAATTTTAAACGTTTCACTTACACTACAGTTCAAAGGTTTAAGATCATTAAAATGTTTTCTTCTTATATAGATTTTTTTATTGAGCAATGATTTATTAAACTGATCAAAAGTGATAGTTAAAACTTTTACATAGTTAAAAATATTTCAATTTCAAATAAAGACTGTCCTTTAAACTTTCTATTCACCAAAGAATCCTGACAAAATGTACCAGTTTTCACAAAAATACTAAGCAGCACAACTGTTTTCAACACTGATAATAATAAGAAATGCTTTTTAGCAGCAAATCAGCATATTAGAATGATTTCTGAAATATCATGTGACACTGAAGACTGGAGTAATGGCTAATGACATTCATTTTAAAATACATTCAATTTTAAAACAGCTATTTTAACTCTACTGTAATATTTCACATTCTAAGTGTTTTACTGTATTTTCGGATGTCTTTCAAAAATGCCGGGATCTCACCGACCCCTAACTTTTGAACGTAAGTGCACTGTTTAAAGAATTTTAGGTAGTATGCAGTCACACTGTGTAGTATTTAGTAAGTATTGAGCTAGTATTTCATTCAGAACACAGGCAATTAGACGCTTCTATCCAAAGCCACTCACGGTATGATTCTAACAGGGAAAATCCTCCTGAAGCAATATAGTGTTAGGTGTCTTGCTCAAGGGAAAACTGGTGACAATTCATGCATAGTTCATGCTCCAAGACTCAAACCGGGACCGGGTAACCACTATACCACACCACTGACAATATACGAAATTGTGCTTCTGAACAAGAATGCCAGCTGTCAGAGAAGTATCTAAGATGACAGTCGTAACACCAACAGAGCTGCAGAGATCCCTATGGGCGAGAAGGTCTTGTTTTGAGCTATTTTCCTACAATACACAAACAAAACAATTAGAGCCTGCCCTTCCTCTTTGAGCATCACAGTTAACACCTTACAGCATGAGCTCTAGTGGCCTGCTGAGAGTTGACTTTCCAGAGTACCGGATTGATTTATTAGTAGCCTATTTTATCAGACAAACAAACAGCAGAGGCGTGCTGAAGGAATGCCAAGTAAACAACGGTGATTATGTGATTATGTGGTTAGTTAGGAACTCATCTAAAATTTCAGCTTTTGAGAATCCTTTCGTGCCAAATAAATCTCCAATCCTTATATAATGCATGTCGCACACAAAAATGTCAAAAGCTTTCTGAAAATGTCAAGCTCTAGTCTGACTGGCTGAATTTATGCAATGTCCAGTAGAAAAAAAACAAAAAAAACAAAAAAAAAACAAAAACAAAGAGATTTTATTAGTCTAGTTGGAAATAACTGTGCACTTCGAAGGTTAAACCAATTACAGGATTTGCCAATATTTGCAAGGTTCTGGCATTGAATTGTTCCAGGATATCCAATAATTTTCTTTGAGGAATTTAGAAGCACATCTGCACATGATTTATGACATACCTTCCCGTAAAAAAAAAAAAAATCATTACAAAAATCTGTTTGAAGTTGACGTTTTGCCAATATTTACCAGCCATTTAGCTGTTTCATATAAAACTTGATCTTTAGCATCCTAGATAAATTGCAATTTTTTCCACCAAGGTACAAGTCATTACAAGATGTGCAAGTAACAAAAATGTTTTCTTTAGTAGACGGTTTGTATGTCTTTAATTTAAATTGAGTCATTTACATCAGGGAGGGTTACACTATTACTCTTACAATTTGACTTAAACCATGCATTATGTTGCAATTCCTCACAAATCAACGTTATGTCATGGCAAAAATCATTTTTAATCTTATTTGGTGCTTGACGAGTGTTAATTTCAGACTCTACTTGTAGTTACCTTTCTCTCACAGAGGGCAGTTCTTCAGTAGTTTGCTAAGTGGACCATACATTTTCCATTAGTGAGATGAGGTTTTACAGTGGTTCTAGTTTCCATAATGGTCATATTAGATGATTTAAATAAAAAGCGAAATATTCTATGCCTTCCCAATTTCCCTTTCCAAGGGATTTTCACCACTGATTTTGTGAAATACGAATCAATACGGCTCCAGAATGTATAATAACAAACTGCTGGGTAAGTTACCTTGGCTTTCTCGAAGTCAAGGTCTTTGCCGATGGTAGTGAGGAGTCTGCAGAGGCACTCTATGCTCTCGTCGTCATGGTTTTTTAGTAGTTTCACTACACAGTCATGCATGATGGGCTCTGTCAGCATCTTGAGCTTGAACAGCTCACCAATGAATTTGATATTTCCTGTGGAGCGACGCCGGGCCTTGTCCTTCGCCTCCTCTAGCTCCTCCTGCAGTCTTTCCCTTTCTGTGGGCTAAAAAAAGAGTCGCAAATAAATACCTTAATGCTTTCAATAAAGAATACTGCAACCAAAAATGAATGTCATTCCTTTCTTTTTTTCAGTGGAACACAAAAAAGAGAAATGTTGAGGAATGTACAAACAGCGTTGTTATTAACTACAACTAAAATGGAAATTCTTTTTAGTAACTGAAATTAAATATTAGATGAAAATCAAATAAAAATGAGAAATGTTGCCCAGAAACTGAAGTAAGTTTAAGTACTGAAATTACTAAAACAAAAATTAAAATCAAAGCTATAACTAAAAATAAAATGAATATTAAAAATATAAAAAAATAAAAGCTAATTCACAATATTAATTAAAGCTAGTATTATATAAAAAAACGCTAAAATAACAGCTGCATACCGACCACTTTTTATTATAAAATGATTTGGGTCGACAGATTTAAAATTTTTGAGTGAACTTTCTATTAAATACATTTGGCCAGGTGAATATTAGGGATACTCATATTGGGTATTGCCATTCTTTGCCAGATTGGGTATCGGTCAGACAGGGCCGATCCAGTTCCAATATTGTGTGTACTATTCTGTGTTACTGTTAAGCCGCACAAAAGGCATAAAAGCATTATAAAGCACAATAAAGATTTTGTGTACTATATTCCAAGTCTTACGATACGATAGCCTAATGTGAGGTACATATGAATATTTAAGTCTTCACGTTAAAGTTCACGTAAAATCTTTTCTCTGCTGCGCGGTATCTGTATTGGCCAATACTAAGCACCAATCGGCATCGGAGGCCAAAAAGGTAGATCAGATCATCCCTAGTGAATATAGTACATAAATGGGCATTAGAGACAAGAAGTCAAAAAGACTACTAAGACGAGCAAGTCTAAATTAATTCTTGATAATCATTGATGAATAATTACTGATGTGGCAGAGTCCAGCTCCTTTTGTTTTCTCTCAAGTACGACGTCGTCCACTTTGTCCCTCTCGAATTCCTTCTGACAGCGGTTCAATAGCAGCTTCCGGAAGTTTACCGTGGTATTAGGTTTGTCTGCTGTGGGCACTTTTAGCTACAATTGGATCACAAGAGGAAGAAATACCCATGACATACTTAAGAGTGAATAATATAAGGCAAAATAACAAAGAAAACAGACATGGAAATTTCACAATCGCGCAATGCACAATTAACTCCAAAGTGCATGAAACGTACCGTAGCCAGGCAGCGACACATGTTGGCGTAGGCCACAGAGAAGCTGGGCTCATCTATGGCCTTCTCAAACACAAGGTCGATGACTCCCTTCAGCCTCTCCTCTGTGTTGATCGTGAGATCCGTCACCTGCTTCATCAGCTGATGGAACATCTGGGGCGTGAGCTTGTTCAAAATGCTACGAACTTTTCGGAACAACTCCTGAAGTGCCAGAAAAACAACAGATTGCCAACACATTGCAGTTCGAAATCAACCAAACGACCTTCAGATAAAATAAACATGCTTTTGCTTAAAATGACAAATCAGGATTTCAAGGATGTGAGAACGTCAAACAAAACCCTTGTGCCTGACAAGAACAAAAGACACCATACGTGACAACCATCTAATTCAATCTCAAGTGCGCATCTCTTGATGTCTTGAGTGCTTCTTTTACTGTGAGTGTTTCAAACACTTATGGATAATAGCAATAAAAGAGCAGGAATCCACACCTGGGTTCTCAGGGCCTCTGGGTCATCCATCACACTCTCTCTCTTCATACCAGGTTTCCAAGCATTCTCTGACTTCTTGAGCTGAATGTCATCATTAACAGAAACGTTTACGATGATCTTGCGTGGTGGAAGTCGCCGCACGTTTATAAGCTTTGGATAAAGTGTACAGACAGAAAAGAAGAGTGTTACGATGTAAAATGTAGGTAATGACTGGGTGAATCTCACATATGCATTAAAAGAAAAAATAAGATATTATATTTTATAAAATTATGCACATTTTACCACCAAATTTACATTACAGTAATATATGTGGATGTTTTAATTTTTGAGTCATTACATGTTTTTACAGTGAAATAATGTTAGAAAAAAGGGTAGAAAAAGGTTTTTTTTTTCATAGTAATGATTTTTCCATTAATGCAGTAATGAGAATTCAGATGGAAATGTGGTTAATTGTTATGAAAATAATGTCATAAGGCAAAAAAAACAAGGCTTCATTTACTTTATGCAAAATACAATTACTTATATCTCACCCCAAAATCTAAAGAAAGAAAAAAGGACCCAGGTATTATTCTAAGGTTTTTTTTTTTTATAATGGATACATTTATCTACCAAACTGCTAAATGTTCTCCCAAATTTCTTAATCATACTTGAATGGGTTTTTGAGCGAGAACACCTTAGCTGTTTTTGGTATTCTGGTCTGTAATAGAGTATATGATTTATAGTATAATAACTCACTGGAGCACCATGTCCTCCTGGCATCTGCCTACTGAAGTCAGCAAAAGCGGGAGTAAAATCCTGGGGAGAAATCCTGGAAATCAACCTGGGGTCCACAGACCTCAGCGGCAACTTGTTTTGGTTCATCTGAAACAGAAGAGATCATTTTCCATAAGTCCTCCAGCAGGAGGCGCAGTGAGAAATAGAGCTGTGACATGAATGAAACACCAGATCTCCCTCCCCTCCTGCTAAGGCTGATCTTGGACTAGCTGTACCCATTTGTATCTTTATCACAATCAGTATGAGAGAAACTGGTTTGAGACCAGCCCTACAGCACTGAGGGGAAACAGTATTTGCCATGGAGACCAGCTCCATTTGTTATTTATATATCAACAACATGTTCAACGATTTACACTCCAGTCAGCTTGTGACGGAGGGAACAAGAACAGCCAGAAACAGATGTGAGAAAGTACACATGCAGAGTAAAATCTAGGAACTGAAATGGGAAACTGAAAGTATTGTGTGTACGTTCAGAACAACAGAAACCGGTGTTGTCAGAAACAGTAACTGAGAAAGCATATACAAATGACAATGACAAACTCGCTGTAAACTCTCTCATTTCAACAGATTAGACTGAGGTTTAAGACTATGGATCGAACACGGGCAGGGCATTTATTTTCTAACGTCTTTAGGCTAAATGATGCCTACTGCCAAGTATGACATAACCGTAATGCAATTTTAATGGAAACAGGACATCAAGGGAGTTTCATGGCTAAAGAGTGCAGCTCAGCTGAAGTTTAGAAGTCAGGGGAACATACTTGTATTACTGTACTTTATATGTTTTAAGCAGCATTAGAGGAAAATGTTATGTCCCTTTTTTCAGTTTTTTAAGAAAGTAGGGAAAGAATGAGTTTTTGACTGAAAACCTGAGCAGTCAGGTTACGGGATTTCACATTGTACAAAATGGGTTGAGATTTACCTTGCATATTTATGAGGATAATAACATTGATTAGACATGTACTATGGCATGTTTTCAAAAGCCTTATGCTCACCAAAGCTGCATTTATTTGATCAAAAATACAATAAAAACAGCAATATTATAACAATTTCGAAGAACTATTATATATATTTTAAAACGTAATTTATTCCTGTGATTGCAAAGCTGAATTTTCAGCAGCCATTACTCCGGTATTCAGAGTCACATGACCCTTAAAGAAATAAGAAATAACAACAACAAAAACCACCTTGTCTAGCACCACATCACTGATTTGAGGCAGTCCCTCTGGCTTCTGCACACAGGCCGGCATAAACTGAAAACCCAACAGGAAGTCCCGGTCATACTGTCTCTTTCCATTAGACTGCACAAGACCTGGGGTGGAAAAAGCACAGCAATAGTAGGCCAGATATATTATGCAATTTATCAACAAAAACAGCATATGATTGTAAAGTGCTTTTGGTTATACAAAGAACAACAAAACTCTTAAAGAGATAGTTCACCCAAAAATGAAAATTCTGTCATTAATTACTCACCCTCATGTCATTCCAACTCCGAAAGACCTTAGTTCATCTTCGGAACACAAATTAAGATATTTTTGATGAAATCCGAGAGCTTTCTGACCCTGCATAAACAGCAACGCAACTACCACATTCAAGGTCCAGAAAGGTAGTAAGGACATCGTTAAAATAGTCCAAGTGACATCAGTGGTTCAACCATAATTTTATAAAGCTATGAGAATAATTTTTGTGCACAAAGAAAACAAAAATACTTTATTGAACAATTCTTCTCTTCTGTGTCAACTCTTTGATGCACGTTCACGAGAGTAACACGACACATGCGAGTGGTGCTGCTGACGTAGGAGCTGGCGTTCTGACATAGAACCCAGATGTGTGGCGCCTTGTTTACGAGCAAGGGAATGCGCACGCATACGTCGTCATACTCTCAAGAAGCGCGTTGAAGAACAACATTACGGCTGAACCACTAATGTCACATTGACTATTTTTTACAATGTCCTTACTACGTTTCTGGACCTTGAATGTGATAGGTCCGTTGCTGTCTACGCAGCACCAGAAAGCTCTTGGATTTCATCAAAAATATCTTAATTTGTGTCCCGAACGGAGGTCTTACGGGTTTGGAATGGCATGAGTAAGGTGAGTAATTAATGACAGAATTTTCATTTTTGGGTGAACTATCCCTTTAAGCACTTTATGAATTCAAAATGTGATTAGTAGTAGCAATCCATGGCTGTGCTGTAAACCAAAGTCTAATGGCTATTTAACAAACAGGATGACTTCGATCTCCAATGAATGAAAGAAATATGTCTCTACACTAGGGGTGTAACGGTACACAAACGTTCGGTTCAGTACGTACCTCGTTTTTATGTCATGGTTCAGTATGGTTTCAGTACGGTTTCAGTACAGCAGGGGGGAAAAAACTATACATAAAATTGATTTTTTTATTATTGCTAAACAATGGTTTAGTGAACAAATTGCTCTTTCTTTAAATAAATTCAATTACAATTAAAGTTCAAATTACAATTTTCTTAAGGATAAAAATCTACCTTAGGTTATGCTCTAAATAGGGAGTCCCTTTTACATTATAAAGTTGTAATTAACAACAGAGCCCAAACTTAAATATAATTACTATTTATTTTTAAATATAGTAATCAACACTCAACTTTAAAAACTGAATTATGTGCAATTTACATGTTTGCATACATTTTTTAAATTAAATTTCTAGCCTATTTGCTGTTGAAATATTCATTTACACAGTGATTATCATAAATTGTTTCATAACAGATTTATTTAAACATGCATTCAATAATTAAGACATCAATAACAGGTAAAGTAAAATATAATGAGTATGTAGTCCAATATTTCACAAAATGATGTTCTCTAGACTTCATTTCTCTAGCAAACAAACAAGCTGTGGACACTGATGACTTGTCTGAGGTAAATGAAATGCTACGTGACATTTTGTTTACGTTTTGTTTTACTGACGTCTTTACGCGTTCAAAACACTGATTGAGCGATTGCATGAGTCATGAGATGTTCATGTTTATTTCACTTTAAAACTAGTAGTAAAGAGGAAGGGATGATCGCGTTCATTCATGCTCCATTCTGCAGTTTGAACGGAGGCGTTTATACAGCGATCGGTCTCGCAACAAAGAACACCAAAACTAGGGCTGCACGATATATTGCACGCGATTGTTATGCGCATGTCGTCAG
>JAFVLL020035660.1:0-24310 GCA_021397915.2 Tor tambroides | reverse complement strand
TTGATAAAGAATATCTCTTTGGTTTTGAGACTTTAGTCTTTGCAACTTCAGGGATCTTATCTATGCACAATCAGCTTGTAACACTCCAAAGAGAAGGGAAAACTTGAAATCGCATCATATGACCCCTTTAAATAAAAAAATAAGAGAGCAAAAACACCACACAGATGTTTTTGCTTCTCCCTGTTACTTGTATCAAAACCAGGCCTTTATAAACGTCTGGCAACGGCTATCTGTACGCTCTCTCAACACACACAAACAAACACAATCACAATCCCCCATGGCACTTACCAGTCTCAGATCTATCACATCCTGTAGCATGAACCGTATCCGTGACGATGTCTTGCGCTCTTTGACAATTTTCTCCATCTGGTTGAAGTATTGGTCCATCCGGGGCTATTCAAGGACACAGAGCAGGGAGTGATGAAAAACATATCAGTTGAATATCAAATATTGAGGTCATGTGTTCATGTGGCCTTGTCGATCACAACATCTCTGCAAAATTACTGATTATAAATGAAGACAGACTTCTTTATTGTGGCTGTGATGTGTGATCATGTAGCACAGATCTTCCTGTACCCATCCACAATGGGGTACAGGACATATAGGGAGTCATCATAAACCTAAAAATAATGTTTGAGACAAAGAACTGCTCCTAAATCAACAAGGTCAATAAATGCAGAACCTATTTCCCAGCCTGACTCCCTGAGCCGAAAAACGCCTGAAGTTCCTGCCGCAAGGTCAGCAAGAAGAAAGGATGGATACAGAAAACATCTACCCTCTTGCCTAACATTTTGCTCCAGGGTTTATGGGCGTCTGTTGGACCCAGCTGGAACACATTTAGACTGTGTGTGTGTGTGTGTGTACAGTGCTCAGATTATATTCACCCCCATGCCTGAATATTCCTCATTCTTTTGCTTTGCACTGCAGCATATTTAAATGACATTTTCCCAGCTCAGTCCATTGTACAGCTACAATGTCATTTCAATGAAGTACTTCAAATGACAAAGGCATTTCAATATCTTTACTATCAGATCAAAGATGAAAATCTAAAGGCTACATAATCATGTCATGATGATAAGGAATTGCGCTGGGAAACTTGGTGAAGAAGATTTTTCCAGTCACAGCTCTGGGCACTCCAAAGCCCACTGTAAAAACACTGCACACAGACAATACTAACATCTGGCCGTCTTAGTAAACAGGCTATGTTGAGAATAGCATACTATGCTACTTGCACTAATGCAGCAGTTTAGATATGAAACAAAGACTCAGATTTCAAATTCTGTCCATTTTATTACAATATTCAAAAAATAAATACCGTTATGGCGCTGTTTGAAATGTGGAGTGACAGATCGCTGTAGCGCCTCAGTTAAAGAAGCGGCAGGGCGAAGCGCGCCTGAACTGATCATCTCCGCCGATTTAACCAGTTACAGCACGAAACAAACATACTAAAAAAAAAAAACATCTGAAGGTATGTTAAAAGAAAGAGTACAACTTACCAAAATCAACCGCGCGAAGACGTCAATATAACAGCTTGTAAACAATGTGTAAATTGTAAGCATAACGTCACATTTACCTCAGAAAAAAACATATTCAGACCGTAAACTATAAACTCGAATCGAATCGCAAGCTTATGAATCAGAATTGAATTGTGAAATTTGTGTCAAAACCCAGCCTAGTACACAACAAGCATACTGGGTGGAATTCCATTTCCCACAATGCAAATGTGTTCAATGCAATGTGATGATCTATTTAATTTACAGTATAACTGCATTAAAAAGGTTTCTATATTCAATTCTTATATGTTATTTCGATGTCACGGACTACATGTTATTTAGAAGCTGGTCAAGTGATAATGTAACATACAATTTTAAACGTTTGTGTGTAAAATAATGGCTGTTTCACTTACACTACAGATCAAAGGTTTAGGATCAATAAAATGTTTTCTATTTTTTTTAATCAGTAATGATAAATTGATCAAAAGTGATAGTTACTACATTGTTCAAACTATTTCTATTTCAAATAAATACTGTTCTTTTAAACTTTCTATTAATCAAAGGTCCTGAAAAAAATGTAACAGTTTTCACAAAAATACTAAGTTTAAATACTGTATGTTTGGGGAGCATAAGAGATGTCTTTCAAAAACACTGGGGTTTTACCGAGCCCTAACTTTTGAAAAGAAGTGTACTATGTTTAAAGAACTTTAGGTAGTATGCAGTGTATACTGTGCAGTATTTAGCAAGTATTGAGCTAGTATTTCATTGAAAATGTAGCCAATTAGACGCTTCTAATCAAAGTGACTCGCAGTACGATTCTTACAGGGAAAATCCTCCTGAAGCAATATCGTTTTAGGTGTCTTGCTCAAGGGAAAATTGGTGACAATTCATGCATAGTTCATGCTCCAAGACTCAAACTGGTACCCGGGTAACCACTATGCCATACCACTGACAATATACAAAACTTAGCTACCGAACAAGAATGCCAGCTGTCAGAGAAGAATCTAGATGACAGTCACAACACCAACAGAGCTGCAGAGATCCCTTTGGGCGAGAAGGTCTTGTTTTGAGCTATTTTCCAACAATACACACACAAAACAATTAGAATCTGTCCTTCCTCTTTGAGCATAACAGTTAACACCTTACAGCGTAAGCTTTAGTGGCCTGCTGAGTGCTGCCTTTCCAGAGTACTGGACTGATTTATTAGTAGCCTATTTTATCAGACAAACAAACAGCAGTGGCGTGCTGAAGGAATGCCAAGTAAACAACAGTGATTATGTGGTTAGTTAAGAATTCATCTAAAAATTCAGCTTTTGAGTGTCCTTTTGTGCTAAATAAACCTGCAATCCTTATATACTGCAGTCTCAGCCTCAGACAGAACAACTACAGACGGCCTGTCTGATGCATATCGCACACAAAAATGGCAAAAGCTTTCTGAAAATGTCAAGCTCTAGCCTGATTGGCTGGATTTATGCAATATCCAATGGAAAAAAAAAAAAATTTTTATTAGTCTGGTGGGAAACAAAACTGTTTACATGTTCCCACGCTGTGCACTTCGAAGGTGAAACCAATTACAGGATTTGCCAATATTTGCGAGGTTCTGGCATTGAATTGTTCCAAGATATCCAAGAATTTTCTTTGAGGAACTTAGAAGCACATCTGCTCATGATTTCAGATTAACCTTCCTGTAAAAAAATTGGTTTGAAATCGACGTTTTGCCAAACTTGCCATACTGTGAGTATTTCTTGACAATGTTTAGCTGTTTCATATAAAACCTAGTCTTTAGCATCCTAGATAAATTGCGATATTTTCCACTAAGGACTAAGTCATTACAAGATGCACAAGTCACAACAAATGTTTTCTTTAGTAGATGGTTTGTAAGTCTTTAATTTAAATCGTTTGAGTCATTTACATCAGGGAGGGTTACACTATCACTCTTACAATTTGACTTCAACCATGCATTATGTTGCAATTCCTCACAAATCAACCCTATATCACAGCAAAAATCATTTTTAATCTTATTTGGTGCTTGATGAGTGTTAATTTCAGACCCTACTTACAGTATTTATCAATTAGATGCTACCTTCTTGTCTCAGAGGGCAGTTCTTTCGCAGTTTGCTAAGTGCACCATACTTTTTCCATTAGTGAGATGAGGTTTTACAGTGGTTCTATTTTCCATAATGGTCAGATGACTTAAATAAAAAGCAAAATATTCTATGCCTTTCCAATTTCCCTTTCCAAGGGATTTTCACCACTGATCTTGTGAAATACAATCAATACGGAATCCAGAATGTATAACAAACTGTTGGGAAAGTTACCTTGGCTTTCTCGAAGTCGAGGTCTTTGCCGATGGTAGTGAGGAGTCTGCAGAGGCATTCTAAGCTCTCATCGTCATGGTTTTTTAGTAGTTTCACCACACAGTCATGCATGATGGGCTCGGTCAGCATCTTGAGCTTGAACAGCTCACCGATGAATTTGATATTTCCTGTGGAGCGACGTCGGGCCTTGTCCTTCGCCTCCTCTAGCTCCTCCTGCAGTCTTTCCTTTTCTGTGGGCTAAAAAAAAAGAGTTACAGATAAATCCCATAATGCTTTCAAATAATGTCTTTTAAAGAATGTTATTAACTACAACTAAAATGAAAACTAAAACTATTAAAAATTGTTTTCAGTAACTGAAATTAAGCTGAAGTGAAATATAAATATTAGATGAAAATCAAACAAAAATGAGAAATGTTATAAAATTAATAAAACAAAAAAAATTACTAAAACTAAAAATCTATATAAAAATTAAATGTTTAACTTGAATTTAAAATAAAATGAAAATTGAAAATATAAAAATAAAAGCTAATTCACAATATTAATAAATAATATTATTTAAAACTAGTATATATACACACTAAAATAACAACTGCATGCTAACCAATTGATTCAAAAGAAAAAAAACCTGCACTGATATCAGATCGGTATACATACATACATATATATATATATATATATATATATATATATATATATATATATAGGGCTGTCAACATTAATACAAACGTTAATAAACGTTAATTTTTTTTTAACGCAAATTAATCAATTGATAAGGTTTGACCCCAACTTCTTACCGTCAACGCAGCGCGGAAGGTTATCTATCATTGTGTGATAAGGGTACAGCGAACCAGTGTTGCCAGGGTCACGGTTTTCCCGCACAATTAGGCTATTTTGAAAATGCAGTCGCGGGAAAAATTACAGAGCCGTGGGTTGCGGGCTTTTTTTGGGCTAATTTTATAATGTACCGCGGCTGCCCAAAGTCTATATAGACAATTAAAAATGAAAATAGATTCTTTTACTAGTGTGTATTATACTTGGAATGTATACCTGGCAACGTAAGAACGAAGAGGCTGTTGGTTGTGTGAGTTTCAGTCAGAGCATACATGTTAAGGCTTTTACACAGCAGAAATAAACATGACAACAGCCACTATAGATTATATAAGATAATACACACACGATTACGATAGGATATGGTTTGTATGTGATTTTCTTGAGATTTGGATATTTTCATAATAATGAATGTGTACACCTGAAATGCTAATTTGTACAGCGATAAAAAGGCTCTAAATAGTGGGGATGTGCCCGAATAGTGAACCCGTATTCGGAAAGGCACGGAAAACGAACAACGCGTTCTATGGAGCCACTAAAGGAACAAGGTTAGCCGTTTGCTAGCAGTTGCCTGTTACATTATGCACATAAAATGTCACTTCTACTACATAAACAGAGTAAAGAGAGATGACTGATTAGATTGATGGCGAACGATTTGCAGATCCTGAGCACCATCGACAAACATCTAATCTTGTAAAATGTGTGGTAAATACTGCGCAGCCAGTAGTATGCACAGAGTAAGTGTGATCGCTAATCCTAAAGTTTAAAGTAATAAGCCAGCGTCAGCTTTAAAAGCGAGCTCTTAATGCCCTGCATATTAATAGCAGGTCCCTCATGGTCGCAATTTATATACAGTATAATTACCCAATGATATACAGTAATTGCGAGAAAACATTGAAATATTTTTTTTTCCTCCCATCTCGTATTTATTCCCTTTAGGGGTTCCGTAATACATTTCATTTCCTTTCCGAACATGGTATTCGGATTCAGGCACATCCCTACTAAATAGCATATTTTAACAACAGTAAACAACGAAATTCCACATGTGATCGCAAAAGGAAGTTATTACAAACACTCGATGGTGGTTTAAAGTGAGTTTTGAGTAAAAGTGTACTATTAAATCTCATAAATTGTCTTATGTAGCATGATGCTAATGTTAGCTCTAATGCAACTGCAGAACAGGTGCAGTTCTTCTTCATAATGCATTTTGTCATAATACTTCACGTAAGGTCGCAAGAAATGTTTTGTTGTATTTATTTAGAAATACTTTTGATTATAGTTGGGTAAATGTATACTGGGATTGAAGCGATGTAGCTTTGTAAACGTTTTATTGCCAGTATAAAGGCTGATAATGGCTGAATAAAAACAGAAGAATAATGATAAAAGAATGATAAGGATTATGTCTCATACCTGGCGGAGGTGTGAAAGTTCTGTTTCCTTAAACTAGTTTGTCATGCATTTCTTTATTTCAACACATTTACAGGTAAATCCTAGTATTTTAATTTCCATGACATCAGGATTAATCACAGTCCATGACTGTGATTAACGTGATTAAATTTTTTAATCGATTGACAGCACTAATATATATATATATATATATATATATATATATATATATATCAGCTAATACTAAACCCCAGGTATCAGAATCCTATCGGAGGCGAAAAAGACAGATCGAAGCATACTAAGTGAATATTGTACAAAAATGGCCATTACAAACAAAAAGTAAAAAAGACTACGAGCAAGTCTAAATGAATTCTTGATAATCATTATTGAATAATTACTGATGTGGCAGAGTCCAGCTCCTTTTGTTTTCTCTCAAGTACGACGTCATCCACTTTGTCCCTCTCAAATTCCTTCTGACAGCGGTTCAATAGCAGCTTCCGGAAGTTTACCGTGGTATTAGGTTTGTCTGCTGTAGGCACTTTTAGCTACAATTGGATCACAAGAGGAAGAAACACCCATGACATTCTTAAGAATGAATAATCTGAGGCAAAATAGCAGACAGTCCAAAGAAAACAGACATGGAAATTTCACAATCGCGCAATGCACAATTAACTCCAAAGTACACGAAACGTACCGTAGCCAGGCAGCGACACATGTTGGCGTAGGCCACAGAGAAGCTGGGCTCATCTATGGCCTTCTCAAACACAAGGTCGATGACTCCTTTCAGCCTCTCCTCTGTGTTGATCGTGAGATCCGTCACCTGCTTCATCAGCTGATGAAACATCTGGGGTGTAAGCTTGTTCAAAATGCTACGAACCTTTCGGAACAACTCCTGAAGTGCCAGAAAAGCAACAGATTGCCAACACATTGCAGTTAACAGCGTTCATATCAGCAAAACAAACCTCAGATAAAATAAACACGCTTTCCCTTAAAGTGACAAATCAGGACTTCAAGGATGTGAGAACGTCAAACAAAACCCTTGTGCTTGACAAGAACAAAAGCCACCATATGTGACAACCATCTAATTCAATCTCAAGTGTGCATCGCTTATGTTCTTTTTACAGTGATTGTTTCAAACACTTATGGATATTAGTAATAAAAGAACAGGATTCCACACCTGGGTTCTCAGGGCATCTGCGTCATCTGCCACATTCTCTCTCTTCATCCCAGGTTTCCAGGCATTCTCTGACTTCTTGAGCTGAACGTCATCAACAGAAACGTTTACGATGATCTTGCGTGGTGGAAGTCGCCTCACGTTTATGAGCTTTGGATAAAGTGTACAGATAGAAAAGAAATCAGCAGCTTTTAGAAGAGTGTCACGATGTAAAATGTAGGTAAGGGCTGGCTGAATCTCACTTACGAATCAAAAGAAAAATTATATTTTATAAAATTAAGCACATTTTACCACCAAACTCACATTACAGTAATATACAGTATGTGGATGTTTTACTTTGAGTCATTACTTGTTTTTACAGTGAAATAATGTTAGAATACAGGGGAGAAGTTTTTTAAACAAATTAAAAGCAGTAATTTTAAAACTGAAAGTTTTGATAAATTTTGTCAATTTTTTTCATAGCAATATGATTTTTGCATTAATGCAGTAATGAGAATTTAGATGGAAATGTGGTTAATTGTTATGAAAATAATGCCATAAGGCAAAAAAACCTTAATGGCCCTAAAAAGAGGCTTCATTTACTTTATGCAAAATACAATTACTTGTATCTCACCCCAAAATCTACAGAAAGAAAGGACCCAGATATTATTCTTAGGTCTTACCGAACTGCTAAATGTTCTCCCAAACTGCTCAATCATACTTGAATGGGTTGATAGACTAACACCTAGATGTTTTTGGTATTCTGGTCTGTAGCATATGATTTATTCTAACTCACTGGGGCACCGTGTCCTCCTGGCATCTGCCTGCCGAAGTCAGCAAAAGCGGGAGTGAAATCCTGGGGAGTGCCCCTGGAAATCAACCTGGGGTCCACAGACCTCAGCGGCAGCTTGTTTTGGTTAATCTGAAACAGAAGAGATCATTTCCATGAGTTATCCTGCAGGAGGCGCAGTGAGAAACAGAGCTGAGACATGAATGAAACACCAGATCTCCCTCCCCTCCTGCTTATGCTGATCTTGGACTAGCTGTACCTATTTGTATCTTTATCACAATCAGTGTGAGAGAAACTGGTTTGAGATCAGCCTTCCCTTGCCCTACAGCACTGAGGGGGAAACAGTTTTTGCCATGGAGACCAGCTCCATTTGTTATTTATATATCAACAACATGTTCAACGATTTACGCTCCAGTCAGCTTGTGACGGAGGGAACAAGAACAGCCAGAAACAGATGTGAGCGAGTACACATTCAGAGTAAAATCTAGGAACTGAAATGGGAAACTGAAAGTACTGCGTGTACATTCAGAACAACAGAAACCAGTGTTGTCGGAAACAGTAACTGAGAAAGTATATACAAATGGCAATGACAAACATACTGTAAACTCTCTCATATCAACAGATTAGACTTAAGTTTAAGACTACGCATCGAACAGGGGTAGGGCATTTATTTTCTAACGTCTTTAGGCTAAATGATGCCTACTGCCAAGTATGACATAACCGTAATGCAATTTTAATGGAAACAGGACGTCAAGGGAGTTTCATGGCTAAAGAGTGCAGCTCAGCCAAAGTTTAGAAGTCAGGGGAACATACTTGTATTACTGTAATTTTCATGTTTTAAGCACCATAAGAGGAAAATGTCATGACTCTTTTTTTCAGTTTTTTTTTAGGAAGTAGGCAAAGAATGAGTTTTTGGCTCTTAAAAAGGTTAGGATCACCCTGTTAACCAGAGTAGTCAGGTTACGGGTTATCACATTGTACAAAATAGGTTAAGATTTAACCTGCATATTTATGAGGTTAATAACACTGATTAGACATGTATGGCATGTTTTCAGAAGTCTTATGCTCACCAAAGCTGCATTTATTTATTTATCAAAAATACAGTAAAAACAGCAATATTATAATAATTTAAAATAACTATTTTCTATTTTAATACATTTTTAAAACTTCCTGTGATTGCAAAGCTGAATTTTCAGCAGCCATTACTCCAGTATTCAGCATCACATGATCCTCTGATACGTTTCATATGTGATACAGTAATACTATTATTTATCAAATGCACATTGTTTGTTTGTCTACAAAATCCAAAAAGCAGTCAGACAGCTGAATTCCAGAAGGACTCCAACACTTCTGACAACATAAGAAATAACAACAAAAACCACCTTGTCTAGCACCACATCACTGATTTGAGGCAGTCCCTCTGGCTTCTGCACGCAGGCCGGCATAAACTGAAAACCCAACAGGAAGTCCCGGTCATACTGTCTCTTTCCATTAGACTGCACAAGACCTGGGGTGGAAAAAGCACAGCAATAGTAGGCCAGATATATTATGCAATTTATCAACAAAAATAGTATACAATTGTCAAGTACTTTGGGTAATACAAACAACAACAAAATCCTTAAAGGGATACAGTTCACTCAAAAATGAAAATTCTGTCATTAATTACTCACCCTCATTTCGTTCCAAACCCGTAAGACCTTTGTTCATCTTCAGAACACAAATTAAGATATTTTTGATGAAATCCAAGAGCTTTCTCACCCTGCATAGACAGCAATGCAACTACCATGTTCAAGACCCAGAAAGGCAGTAAGGATATCGTTAAAATAGTCCATGTGACATCAGTGGTACTATCGTGAACATGCATTGACACGGGAGAGAAGAAATTGTTAAATAAAGTTGTTACTTTTGTTTTCTTTGCGCACAAATATATTCTCATAGCTTCTTAAAATTACGGTTGAATCACTGATGTCACATGGATTATTTTAATGATGTCTTTACTACCTTTCTGGGCCTTAAACATGTCAGTTGCGTTGCTGTCTATGCAGGGACAGAAAGCTCTTGGATTTCATCAAAAATATCTTCATCTATGCTCCGAAGATGAACAAAGGTCTTACAGGTTTGGAACGGCATGAGGGTGAGTAATTAATGACAGAATTTTCATTTTTGGGTGAACTATCCCTTTAATAAACACTGTCTGAAATCAAAATGTGACTAGCAAAAGCAATTCATGGCTGTGCTGTATACTAAAGCCTAATGGCTATTTAACAAACAGGATGACTTCTTTGATCTCCAATGAACGAAAGAAATCTGCATCTACACTAAAATGAAAAGATCAGGAGAAACTTTATGTAGCTCTGTGGGAACTAGTCCTGTGGGAAGTCTTACCTTCCTGCATGAGTGGAGTGGGTGAACACATGGACCCCCTGCTGTCCCCGAGTGTAACGCCACTGTCAGTGCTCTCTGTCTCCACTCCATTCCTGAAAGGCTCTGTTTCAGTCTCACCATTCTCTTCTGAGAGCTTCTCCTGGTGCTCAGGCACTGTAAATGGGCTGCTGTAGGTCCCTAAGGTTGGTTGTAAGACCATCTCATCACCAGCAGAGCTGTCCTTTGAGGGCTCCTCCTGATTTGAAGTGAAGAAAAGCAGCATTACTCAAGGGCCTGGAGGCGTTATGTGAGATGAATGACTGCATAATGGTTTGTGCAATGATAACAATGTCATTAGTCTGTTATGTTATGTGGAGGGATTTTGCAATTCTCCCTTTTCCAACATCCCAATATCCCTTTTCTACCAACAGGGTAACCATTATTATAACTTAGCGTGAAAACCACAGAAAACTAAACTGGAAAGACAAACTGAAATACACACCAAATTAAAAATTTGTCTTTTCAATTTAGTTTTCAGTGGTGTTCACTATTATTCACTATTATTGTTTTAGATTTTTTTTTCAGTCATTTAGCTTTATTTCAGCTTTTTATTATTTTATTATTCAATATTATTAAAAAATATTTTAATCAACACATTTCGCATTTTCATGTTTAATGCAGAAGGACTGTAAAGGTTTAATAAGGTTTGGATTTTTGGGGGCCTTTTTTATGACCCCAAAATAAAAAATAAATATTTAATAAATATATATAAATATAAAATAAATACAAATGAATACAATAAAATAAATAGTTAAATAAAATAAATAAAAACCAATTTAAAAAATACAAAAAAAAATTTGTTTTAGATTTTTTCGAGCCATGAAAATACAAAACAAAACAAAACAAGAATCTACAACTTAATTTTAATTTAACTGTATTTTAACTGTATATCACTTTTATTTTAAGTGATTAAAATTTTTTCATTTAGTTTTTTTTTTGTTAAGAATAATAGCCTATCTCACCTCATTTTCCTTCGGCAGTGTTTCCACTATCAGAACATCTTCATTTGGTTTCTTCCAAGACTTTGGTACAACAGAAACAGCTTGGGCTAGAAAAAGGACAAAACAATTAGTAACTGGTCATCTGCACATTTAATTTTGTCTGATTTGTAACAAGAAATACCTGAGGGTATGAACTTTCTAGAGTTGTTCTGAGTTTGCGATTCTGAAGCATCCTGAACCTTTATTTGGACATTGTCCGAGGACTTGTCTTGCTCTGGCACCTCAAGGACAACTGGCTGCACAAGTGGTGCCAAACCAGGTGGTGGTCCAAGGACAGTAGTGGTGCAGGAGGTGCTTGAAGAGGCCTGTACGGTTGGGATCAAGGGCACATGTACAGCTAGAGAAGGGAGGTGCTTTGTCTGGAGCTTCTCCAAGGCCACTGGAACATCCTGACTGGACTCCTCCGTGGATAACGTACCCTGGGTTGGCAGCTGAACCTCGCGGGACAATGATATCTTTAGAGCTTCCTGGACCTCAGGTTCTTCATAGCTTGATAAGGGAGTTTGAGACTCGGCAAGGCCATTTACCACTTCGAGGGACGTTGAGGTCGAAGCAGAAAGTCTGAGAGAAGTTTCAGGAATAGAGTCCCCACCAGAATTAACCAGATGCGTCTGAGCCTTGGTAGTTGACGGAGAAATAAATTCCGGTTCTCCTGCAGCAGTTGGTTTAATGCATCCACTTGAAGGATGAGAGGGAGCATCAGAGGCCATCTCTGGAGAAGAAGAGGCTAATAATGGAAGACTTGGGGCATCTCCTTTCTCTAAAGTGGACTCTGAAGGCCTAGGCCCAGGAGATACAGGCTTTACGGGACCAGACTCCATTTTTGGCCTGTCATCTGTAAGGTCAAGAGCAAAGAGAGGGTCAAAACATTAATAAAAGAAAACCTTAAGAGACAAATGTTATCAATAAAAGCGGTTAGGTCTTGAGTTTAACCTAAACTAGGTTTGCCATCCATGGGCGCAGGGCTCTCTGAGAGTCTCTGAGGTGGGTTGACACATGTCGTTTGTTCTGGGGTTTGACAGTTGCTTGGCTGTTTTTGGGGCGGAAAAAGAGAGAAAGAAAAATGCAGACACATCAGTTAACCATAGAACAGCCAGAGCTTTGACTATCAGCATAAAGCCTAGCCCACAGCCTTGCTTATTCTGGCCCAGAATAAGTCTGGGTGGCTATGATAATGATAATTTATTTGCATAGTATTACCATGGCAATCCATTTTTTCTGGAAATCTATCATGGAAACAATTTTTGGCATGAATCATAGTAATACCATGTTTTTTGAACATGGTACCATGGTAACAGCACATTTTTTTATATGTACTATGGTAATACAATGTTTTTGGAAAAGGTAATCTCATGTTTTTTTGGACAGGTACCATGGTAATACCATGTTTTTCAGGCATGATAATTTCATGTTTTTCTGGACATGTACCATGGTAATACCACATTTTTGGAGATGGTAATCTCATGTATTTTGGACCAGGTAGTACCATGTTTTTGGACAGACTCCATGGTGATGCCAAGTTTTTGGATGTAGTGATCTCATGTTTTTTTGGGGGGGGACAGGTACTATGGTAAAACCATGTTTTTGGATATAGTGATCTCATGTTTTTTTGGACAGATACCATGGTATTACCATGTTTTTGGACATGATAAGAGTGTTTTTTGAACAGGTACCAAGGTAATACATTGTCTTTTGGCAAGGTAATCTTATATTTTACTTGGACAGGTACCATGGTAATACCATGTTTTTTGAACATGGTAATTTCAGGTCTTTTTAGACAGGTACCATGGTAATACCATGTTTTTTTGTGGACATAAACCCTGGTACTACCATTGCATTTTTTGAAGTACCTTGGCTTATCATGTAAATATCATGGTAGATGTGGTAATCCTTCAATGCCATGGTATACATTAAAGATATTAGCATTTGACATCATCTGTGACTGGCACATTATATTTTTGTAAAAGTCATTAGTGCTGGTTATAGTCGTGAGCGATTGGAATGCAGCAGCCACTCGTCATTCACACTTCTGCCGAAATATTTTGATGCTTGTTGACACACTTTATTGATTCTTTTTTTTTTTTTGATTGTCCATATACCAAAATATACATAAACATATAATGGTGCAGCCAACAGCCTAACGCTCTCAGTGAGTTCATAGGGATTAGATTGGAGGCAGACTGTGTGAGCTGGAACTAATCCATGCACACCCTGTGTGCCAGAGAGATAGAGATAGAGATAGAGAGAGAGAGAGAGACAGAGAGAGAGTAGTGGGTGGCTATACATGTCTGGAAAATAGCATTAGACAGGTAAGCTTAAAACAGCTGAGCCAAGGACCCAATGGACATAAGTAGTGAGAGCTTAAAGCGGCGCTAATTATTAAAGACGTGTTAAACACTCACATGACGCATGAACTTGTGTTAAATGCATTAAGAACTGCACTCCACTGAAGTGAATAATTACTTCAAGTATAAATAAACAAGAAAGAACAAATTCTGGCACCTGATAACTCACTTTCCTATGAAATTACAGGTAATTTTAGCTCAGACTACACCTGCCCCTGTTTGAAGTGATGCCAGTTTCTGGAGGCTAGGGACAATATGTATTTCTTGCCTGTGGAGGGGTGGGTGTAGAGGACAGGTGTCCTGTTGGTGGGGTTGGTGTCGAGGAGGGTCGTCCAGCAGGTGGGGTTAAGGTGGAGGCTGGGTGCCCCGCAGGAGGAGTAGGATTCCGGCTTCCAAACAAGATTTCCTCTGTGATGTCCTTTCCACCCTGGTTGGGGTCTCGGATCCGAATCTGGGAGAACAATGGCGCAAAACAACAAATAACTCACTAAAGCACCCAGGTCAATCGCAGTTCCTTAGAGGGCTGTCAGAGGTACCAGTACTTCAGTACCAACTATATTTGAAGTCATTGTTTGCTGAAAACTTGCTTTACATTCTTTTTATATTACTTTCTTAAACCACCGTTGAAAAGTTTGAGGTCAGTACGATTTTTTTTTTTTTTTTTTTATGAAATGAACTTTTATAAGACAAGGGTGCATTTAACTGAACAAAAGTGACTGATTTCTATCTAAAATAAATGTTTTTCTTTTGAACTTTCTATTCATCAAAGAGTCCTGGAAAAATTTATTACAGTTTCCACAAAATATTAGGCAGCTGTTTTCAACTTTAATGATAAGAAAAACATATTTATTAAGCACCAAATCAGTTTGATTTGGAATGATTTCTGAAGGGTCATGTGACACTGATGACTGGCGTAATGGCTGCTGAAAAATCAGCATTTCCATTACAGGAATAAATTACATTTTAGAAAACAGTTATTTTAAATTGTAATAATACTTCACGACATTACTGTTTTTACTGTGTTTTTGATTAAATAAATGTAGCCTTGGTGAGGATAAGAGACTTCTTTCAAAAACATTTATATATTACTTTATATATTTCATGTTTTCTTGAGAAATGACTTAAAGCTTTCAAAGCTATATGACATTGTTTTAATTTAATTTGTTAATATGTATAAGAATATATAATTTCACTTACAAGTGTATTTTCAATACCACATTCGTTTTTTGTTGGTCTTAAGATCTGAAATATTTAATTGGCATTTGTATCCAGAGAGTTCGATTTATCTTTGAAAAATGCTTAGATATGAGCTGACATCTTTAACTGGCTCGATGGAACAGATATAATCTTTCAAAAAGGCATCAAGCTCACTGACGTAGTAGACCTTTCTGGACAATTAACACATTCCACTGGATTCCATTTTTCTAGATCCCATCATAAACCCCAATACTAAAGAGTTACTTCCCATGATTTATTTTAAAACGTATGTGCCATTTTGCAGGAGGCTGGGTGATTTCTAACTGGCTTAATTCTCACTTTGGCGTGGGATAAAACACCTCAGCTATGCCAACCTCCCAGCATGCAACAAAACCACCACATCAGACAATCTGATCCAGATATGTGAGGAGTTGGATGACACAAAAATTGACTACATTCCTGGATCAATACTTATTCTTCATCTTAAATTCTGGAAATTTAATAGACTAGCATGACATAATTACACAAAAAGCCAAGGCCAATACCAGGGTAAAACTAATACTTGATGAATATCCCTTTTAACAGCATTTTCGCATTTAATCTTGGGTCTGCCAGCCAGGGCCGTTGGGATTAAATCCAAGCCTTATCAGTCAAAAATGAACTGAAAACTAAGTGGATCCCTTGGCGTTTCTAAAACGAGGCAGAGTGTTTCAGGTACTCACTGGTTTCTTTTCACGCTTGGTTGGTGGAGGTGGCAGTGGTGCAGGCACTATGATGGGTGGAGAGGGAGGGTACACTGTCTGGCCGGCGTAATATGGCGGCCCAGCAGCTGTTGTTGGAAAAGAGATGGAAGGAAGGAAAAAAAGTGAGTCACGTCGCTGTGTGAGCTGCTTTCACATGAGATCTAAACAGCCTCGAAGTGAATCGCTTTCTGGAAACGGGGTCATTTCTCAGTTAGTTAATCAGACACACACTGAAACTACCTGGAGCTAATATGAACCAGCTGGGTATGATACAAGTGCACTCACACTGAAGTGTACACTATAGAGAGGCCTGTACTTGCCATAAGGAGCAGGGTATTCCCCAGGGCCGGGTCCTGGATAGAAGGTTCCAGACCCTGGCGGCTGGACGGCATATTGCTGCGGGTGTCCCACGAAAGGTGCACTATGACGATACTGAAAGAAGAGTTGGAGAATTTCATTTAAATATATATTTATATGTGTGTACGATAGCACAAAAATACGAAATTTCATATTCATTGAGCTTCGATTATATTTGTTTCTACTATACAAAGACAGCAAATGACCTTTGTTATTTTTGCGCCTGACCTTACTGAATATGCATTTGTAGGAGTTTCACTTTCAGATGCAAAATTTATAGGAGGAGAGTATTCAAATGAATCACACAATGTGATTTACTAACGTTTGCGCTCGTCAAATTACTGGTATTTGCTCCATTATTTAACGCCCAGAAAAGCAAGGCGCTAATTTGCTCTTGGTAGATTGCTCTGGTCATTATGGAAATGATCTGGCTGTGTCTGTGTTCTTTAATGTGCGCATTCTCAGTAAATCACACACAGATTTTTCCCCTCCCATCGGCGCTTTTATGGAATTGTGCTCTAACGCTAATTTGCCCTGTTTAGTAAATCTGGCCCTTGATACTAAAATACTTATTTAAAGAATATGTTTGTATATAAACATTAAATATAAATATATTTCATGAATATTTCATGAATGAAACATATTTAAACCTTTATTACATGATAATACACAAACAAATTCCTTAAATATTTTGTCAAATTTACTATAACATATTGAATATATAATAATTTTTATTAATTTCAGGGTTTTTTTATATAAATAAATGAAATAATGAAGCAGATATGACGACAAATTGGGTAAAATTGCATTAAAAACATCTGATGAATCTCTCAATTGAAACATTCCATGATATTTTAGGTTTTCCCATCACTGAAATTATTTTGTGTATACAATCCATATTTGGTGATTTCACAGTAACAAGTCTACTGACTCTTTACCTGAGGAATGTAGTATTGGTGTGTCTGGGTAGGAAAGGGCATAGTCATAGTCATCATGATGGGCTGGTTGGGGGGATAAACCGTAGCCGTTGGGGTCTGTGAGCCTGGCCGAATGGAGGGGCTGTTGGTAGGAAGGGTAGGCCTTGCTGGCTGTATCTGAGTCCTGTGGAGGAACTGAGGAGGAAGTCAAAGAAATGAGAGTTAAGCAGAAACAGAGAGAGAAGAGAAACAAGTCAGTGTTGACATAAGTCAGTTCACCTCAGGAAATTCTCCTGTGTTTTTCAGGCAGTGTATTCAAATCATGAGGCATTTGAATTCGCAGTTAATTGACAATCTGATATTCAGACACTGGAACAGCAGTGATCACACATGCTAGATGAATTATATCAATTCTGCTCATCAAACAGACACAATGAAACAAACATAAGTACACACACACACACACAGCAGCCTGAAGAAATGAGCAGTATTCTCATTCTCCAGTGTTACGGGGTGGTGGCACAGCTTTGGCACAACGGTTTATTCATCAGGAGAATACTGCATGCCTGCTGGAGGAGTCGACCCCTCCCCCATCACTTCCTCCCCCGCTTTCCCTCTATTTCTCTCTCTCTCTCTCTCTCTCTCTCTCACTCTGCACAGCAAATATTACCTCAGCAAACCCAGTCAGTGGGCGCCAGCAGCCGGGCAGCACTGGAGCGAGAGGTGACCTCTCTCTCTGCCTGATTCTACACATACTATATGCACACACCATATGCAGTTTTTCTCATAGGATTAATAAAGTCTGAATGCCTGTCTGTCTGTGCGGTTGATTCTTCCAGTAGGAGATATTTTCAATCCCTTAAAATGATTGTAAAGAAAAAAGAAAAGCGTTATAGTTGTAAAGGATAGATTATAGTATGTTTAGAAATTTTTATTGTGCCTATTTACTAGCTTTTTTGAGGAATGAATACACTTGCAAAAATGACATTATTTTGGGCTTACCCAGACTTTATTATTATTATTATTTTGGCATTATTATTGTTATTTTGGCATGCTGAGAGCATGTTTTGCTTCTGCGTCCTAATAGTCAGCACAGTAAAACTCTTTCCGAGAAATGTCATTTCTTACTTCCCCTCATTTAAAGCTAAATCCATCAATGCAGCATAATGTACAAATGTACCACCTTTAACAATAAATGTCACTGCAACTACTGTCGAAACTTCAGACTGTCTGTTGTGAGCAATGTTCCAGTTATTAAGCAGAATCTGCAGGTTTATTTGAAAGCCCTAGTGGAGAAATTAAAGGACATTATTTTCTAGAGTCTACTGCCGATTTTTGGTGCGCTACTCCCTCCTGGGTGTCTGTCACAAGAGACAGATGACTGCTTTAGTAAATAATTTGAGTATAAAACAGGTTTAACAAAATGCTGGACTAGATGTTGTGATTTCACACAATTTAAAGAAAATCCATCCCACTAAAACGTTGATTAAGGCTATGCCTAGAAGCTCATTCCATTCCATTCCTCTTTTTCAAGATTTTAAATAAAAAAATAATATTGGATGTTAGTATTATAATTAAAAATAGCAGTTTTCTATTTGAATATATTTTCTATATTTTTCTGAACATATTTTCTATTTAATATATTTTAATTTATTCTTAAAGAGATAGTTCACACAAAAATGTGACAAAAATTCTGCCATTAATTACTCACCATCATGTAGTTCCAAACCTTTCATCTTCGTAACACAAATTAAGATATTTCTGATGATATCAGAGAGCTTTCTGACCCTCCACAACTGAAATGTTCCCGTTAACGCTAACTCGGGGGAGAAGAATTGTTGAAAAAAAAGTCATTATTTTTGTTTTCTTTGCACACAAAAAGCATTCTTGTAGCTTCGTAAAATTACGGTTGAACCACTGATGTCACATGGACAATTTTAACGATGTCCTTACTACGTTTCTGGGCCTGATAACACTTCAGTTGTGTTGCTGTCTATGGAGGGTAAGAAAGCCATTTTCAGGTGAACTATCCTTTTAATTTTACATTTATTTAAGTGTAATTTATTCTTGTGATTGTGAAGCGGAATTTTCAGCAGCCGTTACTTCAGTGTCACATGATCCTTCAGAAATCTTTCTAATATGCTGATCTGATGCTCAACAAACATTTCATCAATGTTGAAAACAGTTCTTCTGTCTAATATTTTTGTGGAACCGGTGATACATTTCCAGATTATGTGGAACTGTCTGTGCTCAGAGTGTCAATCCTCCAATAAAAATTATGTTGAGAGTCTTGAGCTGTGCTCTTTGGAGAGCATTTATCATTGTGCGACTATCGAAAAGCTCAGGAAGAACTGGACAAATACACAGAAAATAAAAGACTGACCCAAGCTGGGTTTCACTATGTACCCTATAAAATGATGTGGTTAAGGGACTGGACTGGACTGGCATGCTTCACTGTAAATGGATGCACTATGTGTGAGATCGTGTAATAAGGTGGCATTTTGGGGAAACTCACACTAGTAGCTAAACAGAAGCTCCGACACTAAAACAACTTGCTCAGAGGAACAGCTCTCTAATTAAATCTATGGCATATGAGGACAGTACGCTCTGTTTGCATAAGGACAAAAGGAAACAACAGATTCAGCAAAAAAATTAGCAGAGAAGCCAAGTAAAGACGGTTAATGGCTGAACAAATGCTCAGAAAAATATGTGGGAAAGTTATATTCCAACATCCCAAAAGTTTTTTTTTGACTCCAAAATGAAATAAAACCAAATAAATATGACCAAAAATGTACTTCAGTTTTTTTTTTATACAAAACCTGCCCTCATAAAACACCTAGAATAAACTAGATATTTAATGTCGCTCCTAAAATGTAACTCACTCAGGCAGCAAACAAAAAAAAATTCAATAAAACTAAAACTGAAACTATAAATCAACTTGGGAGTTTATAGTTTCTACAGATGATTTTATTTTTCTTGTGAAAAATGTAATACTTTATAAAAAATAATTCAAAAAATTGTCAAATATTGGTTTATAGACCTCCAGCCACCTTTTGGGTCAAAGGTGAAACCTGAGAACTGACAAAGGAAACAAGAAAGAAAAGAAACAGAAACAGAAGACCACCACTGGAGAACAAACATTGCTTGTGTGTGTGTAATGGGTGATTTCCTCTCACTGTGACTCATACAGGCCGACAGGGGATCGAGCGCAGCCTGGGGCGAAGACCACTCTGTGCTAAACTACTGTCACAATGCCGTGCAAGTGTGTGTGTGGGAGAGAGAGAGAGAGAGAGAGAGAGAGAGAGAGATAGTGTGTGTGTGTGTGTGTGTGTGTGTGTGTGTGTGTGTGTGTGTGTGTGTGTGTAAATACCAGGGAGGGATGGAAGCGGAGACTTGGTGTCTGTGTGTTTGTAAGGGATAGAGATAAGAATGAATGCATGTATCTGAATGGCAGAAAGAGAGAGAAAGAGGGCATGAGTGACTGAAAGAAAAAGGGCATGAGAGATTGTGGATCTATGAAAGGGACAGAAAGAGTGTTAGAGAGCATGAGAGGGAATTAGAGAAAGAGGGGGACAAATGGAATGTGGAATGTGAATGAAACAAATGGATGCTCCTATATATAAGGGTGATTCTGTAACTATGGGCATTTTGCAAGTAAATTATGGACAACCTTTCACTTTTACTTAAAGGGATAGTTCACCCAAAAATGAAAATTCTGTCATTAATTACTCACCCCCGTGTCATTCCAAAGACCTTTGTTCATCTTCAGGACACAAATTAAGATATTTTTGATGAAATCCAAGAGCTTTCTGACCCTGCATAGACAGCCACGCAATTACCACGTTCAAGGCCCAGAAAGGTAGTCAGGATATCAGGACATAAAATAGTCCATGTGACATCAGTGGTTCAACCGTAATTTTATTAAGCTATGAGAATACTTTTTGTCAGTCTTCGACACGCGTTCATGACAGTACCGTGCATGCGTGTGGTGCTGCCAACGCAGGAGCACTGCACTGCGACTTGTTTACAAGTAGAGGAATTCTGATTTCTTATTATTATCAGTATTGAAAACAGTTGTGCTACTTAATTTTATTTTATTTTTTTACATTTTTTTAGAACGCCCAAAAGAACAGCATTCATTTGTAACAATTTTTTTGTAAGTCTTTACTGGCACTTTTGATCAATTTAATGCATTCTCACTGAATAAAAGTATTTATTTCTTTAAAAAAAGAAAAGAAAATCTAAATATTTAAAAACTTAAAATATATTAAATGTATATCTACATATTAAAATTAACTATACAAATATATTTTTTCAAGTGCCAGAATCTTCCATCATGCACCACAGAGGCTCTGACCTATATGTTCTTCATTTGTCTTCCCCTGACCAACATTCAACACCAGCCAACTACTTCAGCCTCTGCTCTGTGTGTGTGTGAGACACTCCCTTTCCACTCTCTCCTATTTCTGTTTGTTTTCTAATGGCCTGCAGGCATCAGTTTTACCCAGTCTGCAGTGGAAGCGAGCTGGGACTTGCCGCAGCCACAGGGGAGAAATGAAACCTTAACTCAGCTCTTTTAACATCAGCACAGATGTCAAAGCTTTTTTCACTGCTGCACACTACACAGTCAAGTGTTGTTCTATAAGGTGAACCCTTCACAGTCCTCTGTACATTGTTATGCTTTTTGCTTTATGTCCCCTCTAAACAAAAACATTGAGGTGCAGGCAAAAAAGGTCCATTGTATATGTAGCGATACATGAAACATATCACACACAGAAGTCATTTTCTGATTCTGAACCTGTTGCAAAATCTGCATGGGAAAATTCCTGATTGTGTAGCACCTTAGCACTCAAGGTGTGATTGCATTTACAACCACTCTGCGAAATTAATTATTAATAGGAATCTACATGATCAGGAGTTTTGTGTGAGGCCGAAAAATTTGGTCACATGGATCTGTCACGTTCACCAATAGAAAGCTGTTTGATTTGAAAGTGACTTCTGTGTGAGCTTCATTAATTGCTACACTATTGACAATGAACAATGGAGCTCTCTCAGAAATCTCACCAAAAGTTTGCTAATGTGACTGCACCTTAAGGCTTTCCTTATATAAATCTTATTGTTTCCTGTGATTTTAATTCCGGTGCAAATAAATTTAAGCCACTGGAAAGAGAGAGACGTGTGGCAGGTTGGGGCAGAAAGTCACAGAACTTTCCTTAGAGGTCAGATGCTTGTGGACGCACTTGCATGGGCTTGTGGCTACACGCAAAGCGCATAAACAAATCATTAGCAACAAATGACAAACAAGTTTCTCCTTGTAATGAAACACCAAAGCACAGCGGATGGAATATCTGGAACAAACACACACTCATGCGTGTACGGACAAGTGTAAAGCTGCCCAAAGCAACTTTCATTCTAATGATCTTAATGACCTCTGAATGCATTTAGTTACGACTGACAAAAGCCCAATTCTTCTAAACACTTACAACAATATTTCTGCTCAGGAAAGTGACACACTGAAGTATTTCATCTAATAAAAGGTGCACTAACAGCCTTGACAAGCACTAGCAATCAGCGTCAGTCTTCACCGCACATCTGCTCATCAGATAACATGAATACAAAACATCATCATTTAAACGCTCCTTCAGAAAAGACAAGAAACGGATGAGTCAGAGGAGACACTTCTAATGTCTGGTTCTCAAGGACGGGGAGCTCGTTACACAGTCGAGCTAACACATGAACACATGAATATGTAATATGAATACATCTCTAGTCATAATGGTTCATAAAGCTGAAGAGTGTAATTTCTGCACCACAAGCATCACCAAATTCAACTCACTGGTTGAGCTATTACTTATGAGTATATGTAGTAAACTGAATACAGTGGGTGTCGTAATATGCAAGTACTGAAAATAATGTGTGTGTTTATATCACAAATACAATAATATCATAAATTATAATTGGCTAAAAAAAGAGAATCTTCTTAAGAAGTGTCTGACAGGATAGGTCTGTGGGATTTACCTGATGGTGGGTCGGCCGAGGTCCCGTCACAAACTAATAGAGTTGACAGCACGTTTTAAGGTCATCAGGAGGAGGAGGAAAAAAAGAACAGAAAGAAGAGCGAGACAGTGAGGAAAACAGATGATTCACCTTGAATGACTTTGCATTTCCATTACAAATGAAACAAGAGCAGCTTAGCAGGGTTGTGTGACATGTCAGCAGAGCAGGTGGTCCTATTGGCTTGTCTTAATATAATGATTGAATTTGGTTTGATTCAGGCATTTAAAGTCAGCAAGTCCAACAACCTCAGGATGACACTCCTAATTTTTATAATTTTCTCTTATATTAATGAATCAAGCCAAATTATGTGTGGTATACAGTATATATCTTTCAAAAGTTTGGTGTAAGTATGAATTTTTAAAAGAACTGATGTTCAATTTCAAATTAAAATTGTTCTTCTAAACCTTATATTCATCAAAGAATTCTGAGGAAAAAAAAAAAATCAGTTTCCACAAAAATATCAGGCAGCAAAACTGTTATCAACATTGGTAATAATAAGAAATGCATCTTGAGCAGCAAATCAGCATATTAGAATGATTTCTGAAAGATCAAATGACACTGAAGACTGGAGTAATGATGCTATATTTAAGTATATTTTAGAGAGCTTTCTGACCCTGCATAGACAGCAAGGGAAATACCACGTTCAAGGACCAGAAATGTAGTAAGGACATTGTTACAATATTATTTTTTGCTTTCTTTGCGCACAAAAAGTATTCTCGTATCTTCATAAAATTACGGTTGAACCACTGTCGTCACATGGACACATTTTAACAATGTCCTTACTACCTTTCTGGGCCTTAAACGTGGTAGTTTCCTTGCTATCTTTGCAGGGTTAGAAAGCTCTCAGATTTCATCAAATATATCTTAATTTGTGTTCAGAAGACGAACGAAGGTGTTACTGGTTTGGAACGACATGAGGGTGAGTAATTAATGAAAGAATTTTCATTTTTGGGTGAACTATCCCTTTAAAAAAAACTTACCAACTCCAAACTTTTGAATGAAAGTATATATAAAATCTTAAATGTGACCCTGGTCCACAAAACCAGTCTTAAGTGTAAATTTTTCAAAATTGAGATTTATACATTATCTGAAAGCTGAATAAATAAGCTTTCCATTGATGTATGGTTTGTTAGGATCGGACAATATTTGGCCGAGATACAACTATTTGAAAATCTTAAATCTGAGGGTGCAAAAAAATCAAAATACTGAGAAAATCGCCTTTAAAGTTGTCCAAATGAAGTTCTTAGCAATGCATACTACTAATCAAAAATGAAGTTTTGATACATTTATGGTAAGAAATT
>JAFVLL020035658.1:0-18216 GCA_021397915.2 Tor tambroides | reverse complement strand
TATAGAGATGCAGTTAGACAGACCAGGATATTTATATGTACAAATCATACAAATATCCCATTCTGAAACATTTCTAGCATAAACTTACGTTGTAAAGAAGTTCCATCTTTCATATTGAAAGACTTTCTGGTGCATTTCACTTACAGTCAATAAAATTTCCAGTAGCATTTTCATCGGTCAGGCGTGGATCTGCTCTGAATGATAACTTTTGACGAAGTTTAATCTAGGAGCAAAGAGATTACAATGTCTTCTCAGTTGAGTTTGCTTTCACCGAGTAACATTTTAAAGTGTATTTAAGTCACATGAGCAAAACTGCAGAAGAAACAACACTCCAATGTTTTGAATTTGGACCGCAGAACCCAATTCAACCTCTTGCTGTCAATCTGACATATAGCTCCTTTAAAACAGACTAAGAACACCATTGCTTTCATTTGCTATCCTCATGGGTCTCTTACACTTATAATTTTGGATAAAATCTCTCCCCACTTGTAATTATTTGCCTGTGTGTCAGTAACTAGCTGCTGATTAAATATAATATTGATATGAACAATTCATTTAATCTCTCCAGGTTATGCTGCTATGGGTCATTTTAGAGGTGATCGATAAGGTGTAAATTTAATTTAGTCTGATTTAGTTCATATCTAGATTTATGTATACACACGTTTATAGTTTGTAGTCTGTTTTTCTGTGAGCCTAATTAATTTAGGTGTTAAAAGTTACATGTTTTGATTAAGGTCACCTACCTGAATGTCACCTCTGTGAAGCTAAGAACATTCATTCGTACCTTCATTCAATAAAATGTTAAGATGAAGAAAGAAAACATTTTAATGCTTAAAGTGTAATCAGACTTTAGCCATTAATATGTTTTTTAAGATACTGAAAAAAACACAAATGTCAGGGCATGTCAAAACTTCTTCAGTGCCCCCAAACCCCCTCAGACCCCAGAGGGTTAAATGAGGCTCACTGAGCTCTGCCAGCCAGGGCTTAGGCCTTTTGTATCTGCTTCGCTGTGGTGCTGCCTCTCTTCAGCTCTGCTGGTTATCTCCCCCCACTCATCATTCAAAGATGGTTGGGGCTTGCTGAATTGGAGGTGGAAAAAGAAATATTTTGCCTCCATTTTTGCCTGCTGTTAACCAATCCACTTGGGGTCGAACGCCTGGCGAGCCTGCGGGAGTTACTGCCGCCTTCTTTTATTTTTCTCACTGAAGGAGTCAACAGCAAATGCGTCATCCCACTCAACCCAGCGTTCACAGCAGGATTCGCTGTTATGGGAGATCTTACGCAATGGCCATATCACATCTTACTTGGGGCCATTTTCTGACTGGCTTTCCAGCTTTCTAGCAGAGTCCATTTTCTCCCTCCACCCACTCCACGTTGTCCAGTTGACATTCTTCTCCTAAATGACAGTAGACTGGAAATAGGTTTAATTGTGGCAGAGGATCACTGAATCGGCCTTGAATCTCTAATGGAAAAGAAATAAGACACAACTAGTCTTGCAATATTTGGTACCCACTCTTCTTGTGCTTTCACAGAGGTGTGCCTAACAGGATGCCAAATCAGCTTTCCAAAGCTCCTCTGCTTCGGAAATCTTCTCTCTGGGGCAGGCCTCTGTTCTTGACCCGAGTCTATTACCTCATCGTCTTTGCTTCATGACATTCAGTAGTCGTATACGGCCCATGAGATGGAGGACTGTAAGTTGTTGTCATCAGTTGACTGGTTTCTCTTCACACTATCGATTGCTAGCTTTACAACTTCACAGCTGCACAACTCTTAGACTCAAGACTTATATCATAGACAAATATGAATGATCTGATCAAAGCAGTGTTTGCACTAAATTGTTCCATAGTCCATAACTGTGTGCCACATATGTTTAACATATATTTAGTTCTTTCATATGCACATATCAAAGGAAAACATACACTGAGTGAGTCTGGGAAATACATTTACACAAATATATGTGTAATACACAAATATGTATGTAACTTACATTAGGTATGTTCATATGCCTACTACTATAAATCCACATATAAAATGGGTAAATGAGTATATTTGGGATTTCAATTATTGTCACATAAGTGTTTCTCTCATACCTTTAACATATGGAAATTTATAAGATAGATATATATATATATATATATATATATATATATATATATTTTTTTTTTTTTTTTTTTTCAGCATTATTGTTATCATATTTTATTTATTTATTTTTATTTTATTATTTTTTATGGAGTTGTATATTTCTGCAACCTCTTGAATGGACCCCTGTAACCATGAATATTTTTGAAAGACGATGCATAAAGCAATCAATCGGAACTGCAATGGTGCGGATATAGCAGTGCCTAGGGGTACTTTGATACCGCTTAATAGAGATGCACAAAGCACTTGACCATGCTTCAGGTTTTACCACAAAGAGAGAGTAATTCAAAGTGAGAATGGGTTGATATAGCTACAGTGTGGCAGTCCTTGCGGATGGTTGTGCAGTGCAGTAAATGTTAGAAATGAGCTGAAATCTGTGAAAACGATGCTAAAATTAAACTAAACAGAGTTGTTTTTGTCCATATCTTGTTAACTGAATATACTGTAGGCTATACTATAATTTGAACAATGTTATACCATATGTTATACTATAAACAAAACAGTAGTCAGAAAACTGAACAAGATTTGAAGCCACAAATTTGGCAAATTTTGGCAAATCCAGTTTTTACACGCTGATAATATTAACCTGGGAAATTTGTTTTAAAGCAGACTGTGCACCCCAAATTATGAAAGTTAAGTTTCTGTTGCAAATCTGATCTGTTACTTGCTATTTTCCCAATTGTATTTGTCATACGCATTAGATGGTCAAGTGAATAGACTATATGGTCTATGCGGGAGGCTGAGACTATGCTGACAGAGGCACAGAAATTAGTTTAATGTGCTATAATATTAATGCATGTATTGTGTTTTGAATAATGCATTTGAATATGTCTAGACACATTTGCGTGTACCACCCAAACCACACACTAGACAATGACATATATCTTTCTGCTAGAGATATTTACGAATCATGACCCTCTTACTATACCAGAACAGCATGATTTTCCTTTTGTCAGCATAAGCTGAATTCCACCCCCGCTTTAGCAGCCTCACTCCCGTTCCTGCTTACTGAGGCAAACATGCTCTCTCCACATCCCCCCACCCCTGGGGAAAAGGGCCTCCAGCCCATCTCTGTTTTCTTCTCTGCTCATCCTTTTCCACTCCCAGTGTTCACTATCTTTCTATCAGAAGAAAATGAGAGTGGTGATTGCACGTGGTTGCCACAGGGCATTGCTATGCTGTTGCTAAGGTGTTCTGACTGGTTTCTAGCACGTCACTATGAACGTTTAAGATTGTTGCTAAAGCATTTCTAGGTAGTTTTTAGCATCGACTGTAAAAAAAAAAGATGGATGTCACATCTCTATTTCCTTCCACTTTATAAAACTGAAGCCATAATGTCCCAGAAATGGCCGCTATTATTTATCAAGGTCCCGCCCAAAATCCTGTTGACTCATCTGCAAATACACAATCATGCTGCCACAACCTATACATCAGCGTGATAAGAACTACTTAAAATGATGGAAAAGAGATTAATTATATATATATATATATATATATATATATATATATATTTTAGTTTGGCTTTCATCACATTTGTTTATTGGCGAGTTTCTGACCTGGGCGAGGGCAAGTTCATGACCTTTACTGCAGCCAGCCACCAGGGGAAGATCAAATGTGTCAGCTTTACTTTTCAGAATGTGTGTGGCACACTTGCACCACACTCTAGACAGGATAAATCTGCCTCTGAAGGGCACTTCGAAGTGAGAACAATCATGGCCGCCATATTGAAGGGTCGTTCTAATCCGAAGAGCTCAAAAATGGCCACTTCAAAGGGTTCTTTGCAACAAAAGATTTTGAAGGGTACAACTGATGGACACTTCACTCCCATGATTCATTCGGCAGGTTTAATTGTACAATGATGGCAACTCTTTAATTGGCTTGGCAAGATGGCACAGAACTAAGTTCCAATGAACAGTTTTTTGGTTCCCTACACCCTTCACTCTTCAGTTGGCACACACATTTTCTTGTCAGTTTCTGCCTTTATAAATCTCAATTTGTTCCTCTCTTTTGGTTTAGGATAAAATGCTAACACTTAAAATAAGTCAGCACTTTTCACTATTAGCTAGTTGCTTATTATAATACATATTAATGTATTATAATGTATAATATATAGAACTTATTCAGCACATAATAATACCTAATTCTTTGTGCATGACCATATTTTAGATCCCTTAATCTTACCCCATACCTAAACTTAACAACTACCTTACTAACTACTAACAAATAGTTCGTTTATTGAGGGAAAACTCTTAGTTAAATAGTAAATATATGTTCCCTAATCTAAAGTGTTACTGATAAATTCGATTATATGTGTGGCCCCTGGGTTCTAAATATGGCATCTATGTAAAGTATAGGATTTGTTCACCTGTTTTATTATCCAACAGACAAAAATGGTCTTGATCACTTGGAAAAGGAGCATAACTCCTCAACAAGCCACGCTATTTGAGGCATCATTTATGTAGCACAAACAGTGCAGGATGAGTTATATGGCAAAGTTAAATTCTTTACATTGGGGAGATGGTTCGAATACATAATTATGAGCAATAACAATAGTGATTCTTGAATTTGCAAGCACCATTAATAAAATAAAGGACATTTTGGCCTTTGGTTGTCTAAAAACCCAAATGCTCAACGATCTTTTATTTTATTTCTCTGAATGAATGAATAGCAAGCCAGATCCTTTTGTGTGAGAGTGCACTTGCATTTGGGTCTTAGCTCAGAGGCATCTGGGCCGACAAAGGCTGCATAACAATGTACAAAACTCAATATCGCAATGCATCTTGTGTAAAAGAGGTAATGTTTCTGCTTCAAAACATGCTAAGAGCAATATAAAAATATCTATTGTTGCCTGCCTTCATTGTCATATATTCAATAAGCAAAGACTTGGCAGGCAGAGGGCAACCTCAAAGATGACATTGGTCTAAAGACTGCAAAAGACAAATAGCCATGACTGAAACCCCCCACTGCCAGGGGGATGCTGCTAATAGATTTTGTTGTCCATTTCTTCAGCAACCTTAGCACATTAATCTCGGAATGTCAGTATGTCATAATGTTGAGTACACCCCTGAAAGCTTATACAGTATGTGTCACAGACAATATGAGTGTATTGTTGTTGTTTTAACCATCGGCATCATGTCTGGTCCACTTTACTGCTCATTCTGGCCAAGAATCAATGTCACCGTCTCACAAACAAATATACTTTTTAATGTATAAATTAAAAAAATTGGGTACAATTCAAATTATAGCGCATCTTTACCAAAATGGATGCACTCTATGTGTGTTTTTGTGTGAATAAAAGCATAAATTAAATCTGTTTATAGTATAAAGTGATTCTCTTTTAGAATACTTAAATTAAAGGGGTCATATGACGTTGCTAAAAAGAACATTATTTTGTGTATTTGGTGTAATGTGTTTATGTGGTTTAAGGTTAAAAAAACACATACTGTACATTATTGTTGCTCCTCTATGCTCCGCCTTTCTGAAACGTGTCGATTTTTACAAAGCTCATCGTTCTGAGAAGCAAGGCGTGCTCTGATTGGCCAGCTATCCAGTGCGTTGTGATTGGCCAAATATCTCAAGCGCGAGATGGAAATGTTACGCCCCTCACCTTATTGTGATGCCGTGTCCAGGCTCGATGACACAAAAACAATAAAAACCATTATAAACGAGGCATTTGTTGCATCCAGTGAGGGACATAATTACTGATTATAATGACTTATACTGTCTTTTTACGCGTCACGTTGCATCACGCCACGTAAACTTTACCATGTCTGCATTTGTGATCGGAGACACGACAAACAACAAGCACTACTCTACACTGCTCAAAACTCACGTTTGAATAGTCAGTTGCAGAAACGTACTTACAGGCTATGAGTCAGAAGCGTCAGACTGTCCTTGCAAAGTTGGAATTGCCCCACTTTATAGAAACAGCCTTTGTGCAAGCCAGCATTGTAGGCTACTCTTCCAGGTTCAGGAAACAGTCCTCCGTAAAATGCGCTGCACAGTGCACACACTCTAATATTTGGGTTGAACTGTTCTGGAACAGTGTTTTAAATACAACTTAACCACTGATTTCTAGTTGTGTCCCCTTTTGGAAGCCCAAACAAAGTACTTTCGCTTTCACAATGAAACACAGCGTCTCCACGACATGGCGCCGGCGGCAGAAACTATACTACAGCGAGAATAATAGCTCTGCCTTCTTTCATTGCGTATATATATACATTTGGGTGGTATTTTGCAAATCTCCCCACACCGTGACGTAGACATGTGGGAGTATGTTTAAATGAGTCATTTTAGGGGGCATGGCAGAGTCTTAACTTTTATAAAGAACATCTCTTTGGTTTTGAGACTTTAGTCTTTGCAACTTCAGGAATCTTATATATGCACAAACAGCTTGCAACACTCCTAAGAGAAAGGAAAACTTGAAATCGCATCATATGACCCCTTTTAAACTACTTGATTCATATGGATTTGTTTTTTAACAATGCCTTTAGAACTTTTTGGACTTTCAATGGAGGAACAGAAACCTCTCAGGTTTCATTAAAACATCTTAAGTTGTTTTTCAAAGATTAACCAAGAGTTAAGGGATTGGAAAGACATGTGTCACGCACTGTGTCGGAGAGAACGACGGAGACGAAGAGTAGAATAAACAGTCTTTAATGTATCCACAGAAGGGGTAATCCAAACCAGGAATAGGAGAAGACACGTACATCACAATGTAGACCCGACAAAGACAGAACGCACAGACTGGGACTTAAATACATGGGGTAATGAGGACAATTAACACGATACACCTGAATCACATGAACACAATCAAACAAGGGAGAAATTGAGTGATGGAGCACATGGGGAGGGAAAACACAACAAAACATGTACATAATCCTGACAACATGAGAGTGAGTAAATGATTACAGAATTTTCCTTTTTGGGTGAATCACTTTAACACATTTTCCGCCACTGTCTGACATTTAGATTTGACACCAAAACTGAAAATACATTGCGTAAAAGTTTCTGTGACTGTACAAAGTATATGAATAGGGTAAAACGTACCTATTAAGCTCACGTACCCATTAAGCACACTTCCATTTTTGAGCTCAGATTATAAAAAGAAAAAAATAATTTATTATCCTACTTGATGTCTTAACCAATTGATATGTTTGTTATTATATACCTCCTATAATTTCAAGTCAATCAGAAAATTGCATATATGGGTCTCCATGTGTTCACACTATCTGGCGGCCATTTTGAAAGCTGTCTAAAAACTTTCACCAAAAGAGGAACCTGGAACTTGGATGTGGGAAATAATTAGAGTTAGATCCAAAAGATAGTTTTAGCAACACAGCGGAGATGCTGGTCTGTGGTTTTACAGTGCTGTAATTTTTTAAAGATTTCATATTATTTTAAGGTGAGCTTAAAGGTTACACTACTATGAAAATCACAGCTTCAGTGTGACATCAATAAGAAAAAGTACAATTTCATAGATATTGTTAATAATTGTTGTTCATATTAAAATATGTATGAACTTAATACATGACCTAGACTATTTATTTAGCAAAATCTTGTCATTTTAATAAATATTACATGAAATTTATTAAAAAGTGTTGCTGCTCCAATTAAGCTCAGTGTGCTCTCTTTAAGCTCTTCCACATTGAACGCCTATGTAAATACTTCATAAACAGACTTTACATATAAACTGATGGCTGTCACTTTAAGTTAAGTCAATCGATTTTCTATGGATTCTGTCAACTCAAATCTGCAGACTGGCTCTGACCTTTGGCAACTAGCATCAACTTCTCCAGACTGTAAATCGGTGGAAAATCGGGGCAAAAATTGTATAGTGTTCTCCAGCCTTGAGACTATACACAAGTTGTCACCCATTTAAAAAGAGGCTTCATAATGAGGCTAGTTTCTGTGTTCATCCCTATGAATTAATTGTTTTATTGGTTTGTTTTATCTGATTTTTGAATATGTGTTGCTTAGCTGAACGTGGACTAGTATAGATGTTGCGATGTGCTTAAATGACACTTCATTATGAATATATAACTGATAAAATTGAGTGCCTTGTTGCTTGATTTTAGTGTTCTGTTTTTTGTTTTTTTTTTGGTGATTGACTTTGTACCTTCAAAAAATATATGTTTCAATTATTCTTTAAAAAGGTTGTTTAAAATAAACAATAATTTTTAATAAAACATGATGTGAGCTTAATGGGAACAGGGGTGTGCTTAAAGGGTACAAAATGTACTGATTAAGCACAGCCAGACTTTTTGAATTTAATGATGTATATCTTAATTGAAATGCTTTTTTCATTAAAATAAAATAAAATATTTTTGTGTGAGAGATTAAGATTTTATTTTAACATAACTTTTTGTACTGAAAACAATATCTTGTGCAATACAAATGTCTCAATGTAGATTTTGGTGAGCTTAATAGATACGTTTACCCCTATTTAATGAGGCAAATAGTGTTCAGTTAAAGCTGCAGTCCGTAACTTTTTTGATTAAAAACGATCCGAAATCAATTTTTGAGCAAGTACATAACCAGTCAGTGACCAAAACTTACAATGGGTTTAACAATTGGTAGGAACCCTTTTAAAAGGTACTATATGTACAATTTAGGTTGTAAAATGTACCAGTATGTACTAATATGCACCTTTTAGGGCTAAATAAGGTACAAATGTGTACTGCCCCAGTGTCAGCTTTTATACCTTTTTTGTACCATGAAGCTTGCATTTAACTTAGCTTTGTAATTTTTATTTATTTATTTTTTCTCTAGGGTAGCTGGTAGGTTAGCTTTCTACATTTGTTGACTTGCTTGTCCAACACAGCTTGACAGCTTGTAAACATGCCGTTTTTTCCCAACAGAACAACACACAGAAACATCACTAGCTACTAGCTTTATCCTGCAACATCACTCTGATGCCATTTCAAATCGTTTTAGAGGATTCCATTTCTTTACTCAGGCTAAACCTTTAGGGTTGAAATGAAAAGTCTGTCATTACATCACAGAAAAAAGTCACAAAAGCTGTCACTATGGCAGTACATTTTCAAAAGGTTCACTGTTCTACCTATTCTACCCCCTAAATGGTGCATATTAGTACCTTACAGTTGCATATTAATATAGTTAGTACCTTTTGAAGGGGTACTGCCCCAGTGACAGCTTGTGTACCCTTTTTTTTTCTTGAGAGTGTATTTACTTACATATACTTTAAAACCAGTTTGATATTCTGCCTTGCAGCAAACACAAAAGTGTTTTTTTTTCTTAATTTTCCCAACTGTCTTTTTTCCATACAGTGAAAGTAGACAAAAAAGGTCTTTACCTTTAAAATCTTGCCTTAAAATTACCATGGAAACTTGACAAAGATATATATATGAGAGTATATATAGCTCTGTTAACTGCAGTCTGTTTCTCATTTTCAGTGTTATTGCTTTGCAATTTTACAGCTGACAAATTTATACAATACCAATAACAGTGTGAGATATAAAAGAGAGGAATAAACATGGGGAAAATAGCATGTGTGAGAGAGACAAAGGGAATACTAAAACTGATAGAGATACATACCATAGAAGAAATCACTGTAGGGGTCTGTTGTTGTGTCGGGGTTGGTTGCGCAAACTACACTCATCTTAATTAGGCTCTCGGGGCAGTGCGTATGTGTGATAGCGCCCGGCGGAGGGAGGCTCAACTAATCTCTCCTACTGTTCCTGTTTACTGACTGTCTCTCTGTTTGCCTGGCAAGCCTCTCTGTCTATAGAGGTTAAGCTGTTCTGCATTTCCTCTGCACTGAATTAGAAGAAACGTCTTTGAGTCATTGGGAACTGTGCTGGTATATGGTTTGGCTGAGGGATTGTAGCAAAGTCCCACATCTCTTCCAGCTTTTCCTGGCATTGTCACAGCTGTATTAGGGACAGTTGTGTGGTGTAGCTATATTTGGCTCTCGGATCTGCCTTTAAACTTACTATTGATTCAACAATAGCTGTCAGGGCATTGCTATCACGTTGTTATGGAGTTCTGAGTAATTTTGAGCATATTTCTATTCAGTTTATGGCATATTCTGGTAAGAGCCTTCTATATTCTTGTAGGGCCAGTTTTACTAACAGCTTGCGCCAGCACAAACCGTCTTTTGGCGTTAAAATTGTACTGTCAGGTTTTACTAAAGATGCGCAGTGAAGAATTAACGCTGAAAAGGCGTGGACACAATTATTTTTGCACCTGACCTTATTGAATATGCATTTTTAGGAGATTCCCTTTCAGATGCAAAAGTTATGGGATGAAAGTATTCAAATGAATCACGCAATGCGTTTTACTAACATTTGCGCTCGTCAAATTACTGGCATTTGCGCCATTATTTAACGCCCCAAAAAAGCATGTCTTGACTTAAACTATTTTGCACTTGAAAGGGCTGCAATTATTGTTGCTATGGAGGAGGCACCGCAGAGAGCTCATGGTAGAATGGAGAGGGTTTTTTCCACATGTATTAATTTATTTTGAATGCCAGAAGAACACATTATCCGAACATATAATTTATTTTTAATTTGCTTCAGGAAATAACAGACGACTTGGAATACCAGTCTTTGAAAACTTCTAGCAAACCTTCATTTTTGGCCTCCGATTCTTTTCAACATACTGTGGCTTCTTTATTTCTTTATTTGCGACTAAGCTAATTTGCGCTGCGATTGGTATATTGCGTTGGACCCATGGCAGAGCAGGGCGCCATGGCGGATCATGGAACTCAGGAGGCCATGGCGGTGCAGGGAGCTTAGGAGGCCATGGCGGTGTAGGGAGCTCAGGAAGCCATGGCGGGTCAGGAGAATGAGCCGCGGCCGGCAGGGTAGAAAGAGCCGCGACCGGCGGGTTTGACTTCGTAGCGGCCGGCGAACTTGACTGATGAGAGGTCGGCGAACTTGACTGACGAGCGACTGGCAGGCTTGGGTTAGCTGCAGCCGGCCAGCTGGACAGATGAACGGCCGGCGAACTTGACTGATGAGTGGCCGGCGAACTTGACTGATGAGTGGCCGGCGGGCTTGAGCGAGCGGCGGTCCGCAAACTTGACTTTGGAACAGCCGGCAAACTTGGCTTCGGATCGGTCGGCAGGCTTGAGTGATCCGCGGATGGCGGCGAGCTTGACTGACGAACGGCTGACAGACTTGACTGACGAACTGTAGGCAGGACTGGCGGCGGGCTGGTTCTGGCTTGGGCCCGGACACTCCTCGGAAGACCCACCGGAAGACCCCTTCCCTCCAACTTAGTCCGGTGGTGTCTGGGAGGTCCACGGGGTGATGGTAGTTGGCCCCGAGCCAGAACAGAGTGTTGATGGTGGCGTCGTACATGCGGCGAGCCCGCAGAATTCCTCGGCGTAATCGAAGAAGGGGAAGATCTCGGCGGGCTAAGGTGGAGAACCGAGCGGATTCCATGCTGCGGGAGAAAACAAGGAAAACAAAAGACTTCTTCAAAAAACAGAAAACAAATACGGGTAATAGGCGCCGCTCACTTTCAGTTTGGTCCGGTATTCTGTCACGCTCTGCTACTGTGTTGGAGACGAAGGAACGCGGAGATGAAGGAGATTCACATTCAACTGTCTTTATTCATCCAAATAAAACCACACAGGTAACAAGCAGGAAACACACAGGTAGCAAGGGAGTTTGACATACAATACAGGACAATCAAGACAAGGAAACACAGGGTTTAAGAACACTAGGTAATTACTAAAACACAGCTGGAACAAATGAACATAATTGGAACTAAACGAGGACAGGAAACAGGAAGAACCAAATAAGGGCATAAGGGAGCACAAGGGGAACAAATCACAAGACAAGCCTGACATACAGATTCTATTTACACTATGTTAAAATAGCAAAAATTTTCTGCTATTTATACTACTTATTGCAAATTATCTGCACCTCAGTATTGTAGTACATTATAAAACAGTATGCAATAATAATGTATTGAGTTTAAATTATAGTTTTAATTCAAATTAGGCTATTAAATGGATGCCACCTTTTTGGGACAATAAAGCCCTCCCTATAACCTACCCTAACCCTACCTGATACTTTATTTTCAACTTTTTGATTATTTCCTTCATTTTTATTGAAAATAAATGCCTTTCTGATGTGATATGAGATTTGAAAAGGGAGAAAAAAAGTTCGGCAAAAGGCGGGTTCGAACTCGAGTCGATCGCGTCAAAAAGTACGCACCTTACTACCTACGCCACTGAAACCAATGTTGATTGAGCGTCTTTTTTCAGTGTTGACTATCCAAATCACACATTGGTGGGCGGAGTTAGTGTAAATAGCCTTTGCCAACAAGGCAGGCTATTTGCACTTAGTGTAAATAGACACTCCGAATTTATTATTTGATAATAAAAGCAGAAAAACTGCTCTGATGTTTTCCACCAGGCATTTGATACCTTCCCACCAAGCGTGTGACAAATTTATTTAAAGAAACTGCCTGCTGACAAATCTTTTCTCTGAGCTATTTTAAATTGCCCATCAGGATATAGTAGTGTTTTACCACAGTATTGAGTTGTCATCACTGACTGTAAACAAGCCTGACATAACTGTGGCATGAGAAAACTTCATGTTGTCAAGAGAGCTGGAGCTGTGATAGCCACTTGAACATGTATAGATGCTGGAGGGTGGCCAGGACATAACCCTGGGGGATACCCATGTTGACAGCGACTTTTGTCAGAAACTGGCACACAAAATGGAAACATTTAAGTTTGCCCTCCTGAAGAATCTACAGTATTTCACAAAGTGCGCAACGAATTCAGTCTGCTGATCCTCTTTGTTACGTTATGTGTTTTATTTAATGATTATTTTAGTGTTTTTGCGCTGTGATTGTGCACATGTTCTGTTGTTGTTGTTGTTGTTGTTGTGGTTCTCTTCTCCCTTCTGTCTCTCCTAACAGCACTTGTTAGAGCGCACACAGGTGCGTGGAGTTACGGTGACATCAGAGGCGGCGTGGTGGTGTTTCTGTGGAGTTGATTTAAGCCTGTTTGGAAGTTTCCTCCATGAGTTCTCCTCTCTCCCTGCTTGGTGGTTTACTCTGAATTTTGTGTTACCAAGCATGTTGTAAATTCGATGTCATGCGAATCAATGGTGTGTAAGTTCGTTGAACTACCTGTTTAAAGGAGACCTATGTAGGGAGGAGGGTGCCTTTTGTTTTCTTCAGTTTTCTCCTGTTTTGAGGTTAGTAGGGAGGTAAGATCATGTTGTTTCTTTGTTCTTTATTTTATGCAGGACAGAGGTTTATGCGGTAGTTAGTTTGTGAGATTTGTTTATTATTTTGACTCTATTCCCCTTCCTGAAGTTTACGTTGTTTTTGTCTCCTATTAAATTATGTATAAAGAAATACTCTTTTGATTATACTTTTTGGTTTCGATGGTTTGCTGTTTACTTTAATTGAGAAGCTGGAGAGGAGAATCCGGGCACCTTGTTAAACGCGGGGTTGAGGTGCTCCATTGTTAAAATAAGATCTCGCGTGTTTAAGTTAATTGTGCGGGTCTGTCAGGGAGCTGTGGTGGTGCAGCTATGTCGGACTTCATAACACTCTTCTATAATAAACTCTTCAGAATCTCTGCAGAGGTTTTCTTTGTAGTAAGTGCTAGTGTTTGGCACTTACCATTTGAGTTTGGTGTCAGACTGACACTGACAAATACAGTATACTTTTTTACAGTATTTGGTGAGCAGTTGTATTTCTAAATCCCACGCAAACTCTTTCAGGATTTACAGAGGTTGTTAAAACCTGGCTCTGAGAATCAGGATTTCAAACTGAAATTGCAAACTGCCAGTTCAAAATTAGTCTACTTGAAGGTTGGTAGAATGTTAAAGTTTTATTGGTAAAATATTATTGAGTGAATTTACAAGACAGTAACTGAGGACTTGCCGAGTGCAGGTTTTATGTAAGATGTTAATAAATTATATTAATAAGTCTATAAAAGGCAGTCAGATGAAGTACAGAATCAGACCAAATTCATTTGGAGAGAGCAGTAAGGTTGCATTCATTTACTTGTTTTGAAAATGGTCAAACATACAAACCTGTACAAAGTTGGGTGTATGTAAATACAGATGCAATCAAAAGTATTAAACCCTCTTGACTTCCAAGATATTCAATCTGCTGCCATGAATAAAATTTGTATCAAACAATTATCAGTAAACTATTATGGAAAATTATTAATACACATTTGAATGATCCTGAAGATGTAAAGTTGATTAAATAAATCAAATTGGCTTTAAACATGTACACAGTTATTAAAAGTTATATTTTGTAGAAAATCTTTTATCCTTTGTAACCTCAAATAAATTTTGCCTCTAAGTGCTTACTTCTGACACCTCTCTACTGGAATATTGTCCCATTCCTCATGCACAAAAACTTCCAAAAGGTTCCTGTTTTGTCACATCACTCCATATCACATTCGCTAACACATTATTTTAAGGACTTATTCTCACTATTAACTAGTTGCTTATTAGCATGCATATTACTAGCATATTGGCTGTTACTTAGTATTTATAAACCACATATTAACGCCTTATTCTGCATGACCATATTTTAGATCCCTTAAACCTAACCCAAACCTAAACTTAACAACTACCCTACTAACTATAAATAAGCAGCAAATTAGAAGTTTAGTGAGGGAAAAGTTAATAGTAAATATGTGTTCCCTATTCTAAAATGTTACCAGGAACATGTTGTGCATTGAAAAGGTTCTTCATCAAACCATAGATGCTAATAAAGAAACTGTATTTTTTAAGATTGTATAGCATGAAAAGGCCATTTAAAACTGACAGCAAAAAAAAAAAAAAAAAAAAAGTGAGAAAAAAAGCCTATATCTCCAAAAGCGCAAGTTGTCAACCAATTAGTTACAGATTTGTAAAATATTACATTATTTACCATTTATGCACAGCCTAATTGATGTCAGCTAAAAATGGAAAGTTGTTTCAGAGGTGAAGCAAGTTATTACACTTTATTGAAATATTACAAAACATTTTTTCTTTGGCTTTACAAGCAAGGGCTAAAAGGTCCATCCTGTTCAGCCCATGCTTATGTTCCACTCATATTATAACCGTATTATAAGACAGAACACGTTTTTTATAGCATTTCTAAATCTGTAAATACTAAAAATATGAAAATCTGGGTGCTTGCAGCAATGTGGCTACTGACTGCAGTTTGACCATGGTCATTGCTTACATGTGTGTGTTAGGAGCATAACGGATTATCTAGAGGTCAAACTGATTAACAACATCATGTCTATAGACCATTTTGTCTTCATCAGGCTTGTGTGTTACCCTAGGGCTCGATCTGTTGTTCTAATGTCTACATCAAACATGTGCGAGTTCTTTGCGAGCTCTAGAAACTAGAGCTCTATTGCTTTTTCCAAGCAGTTACGTAAATAAATGTTTAAAATGTCCCTTTTACACATCCAACATCACCATCTATTCTGCCCTCATTTTGGTGTCTCTCTTCCCGAAGGTAGACAAATAGATAAATTCTTTCCAACACGTAGACTTGTGGGAGAATGTTGCTTTATTCCACACCACATTGATGAAACAGGGTGAAACTACAGAAAGGAGAAGTATAGTGAAGCTATAGCTATCTCGAAGAACACAAAAATATGTCCATTTAGTGTTATTTATGGTATAGAGTTCTTCCACATTATGAACAATAAATTCAGCAAACTGAATACAAATTAACCATAAAAACTTGCAGACAATGTTTTCTACAGATGATCACAAGATGAATGACTGCTATAAGTTTGTTGTGTGAAGTTCTGCTTAAATAAAGAAACTGAATTTAACTGCTTCATAATCAGATTTTTCCAGAAATCATTTGCTGAAAATTCAAAGTGTCTTTTGGCCCAGCAATACTGATACTTTCCTTAGCAAGCACAAACAAAAAGATGATATAGATAGATAGATAGATAGATAGATAGATAAAAACCAATTAAAAATGGCATTTGTCCTTGTAATTATTTACGCTTATGGCAGAACTAGCTTTGTCTCTTACAAAAGGTCCTTTTTCAGCAGCCTTATTCTGATTGAGAAGGTCATATTTTTACCAATTTGCAGCGTGAGGTAGAGCACAGAAGATCGATAGCTGACGTCCAAGTGAGGGAAAAAAGACAGAATCTTGGGAGAGTGCAAACTGTGGGTGTTTTTACAACTCTTGGTCAATAACATAGTCTGCTTCCCTCGTCTCCATCTCTCTTTCCTTCTGCCTCTCTATTTTTCATTCCTTTCCTGACTCTCTCCTCGTGGTGGAGGGGAGCTATAAATTTAAGTGGGGAATTACCGCTAACTGTTGGAATAAATTAGAGTGCTTTTGCATCTGTAAACACAGTCTGACTACCTAATTACTGCACACTCCCACAGAGAAAGAGAGAGAGAGAGAGAGAGAGAGGTTAGTCAAGCATAAGTGCTTGTGTTTGTGTTGGTCCATGCATGTCATGCATTACACATTTTTTGAATGTAGGTAGTCATGACTGAACAACATATTGCACTAAGAGACACGGTTTTAGTATGGTTGTGCACCTTTCAGAATTAATTTGAGAACACCTATTAAATCTCAAACTGAGCCTAAAATTGGAGATGATGTACACCCTGTGATGGTCTGGCCATCTGTCCAGAGTGTTTCCTTGCTTTTCAGCTCAAGACGCTTGAATAAACCATAGTCAGGCTATTGTTATATTTAATGTTTGACAGGAATGAAGACAAGGCTGTGAGGGATAAAAGTGCAGCATCTTCAATGGATCGTACTGTTTTTTTTCACAACATGCCAGTTGGTCAGCTGATGAAACATCTCCCCAAAACACTTTCAGCAGACAAAAATAAGAAGTTTTTGAAAAGTTTCAAAAGTTGTGTTTTGAAAATGACACGCAATCTAGGACCTTTATACACTAAAAACATGTATAAAATAAAATTTCGCAAATTTTCACAAATAATTATAAAAAAGAAACAGCAAGTAAAGCATTGAATTAAATGTGAAACTTTGAAGTAAAAGTCTAGCATATAGTAAATATTGTTTTCTTGTAAATAAAGAATATTTATTAGTATGTTTTATAATTTTGAAAATTATTTTACAGTGTATAGTGCATGAAATCATAAAGACTAAAATCTGTTTCTCATAGCTTCATTTTCGTCTGTGTAATATTCAATATGCCTTCCACCCTGAATAAGGTCTATAGGCTCCAGCACTCCATCCATAGGATAAGCAGAATAGAGAATGAAGGAATAGATGAATCTGTATATAAACTTACACATATATTCATATCTGTACAAAGGTCAGTTATATAAAAAGCCTCTGAGATAAAAGAGTAAAGAGAAGGACAAGAGATCAGACTTCAAGACTTAGCAAGGATTCTATTAGTCATGCACTGACATTTCAGCAACTGAAACTATTCGGTCAAAAATTAATTTTCAGTTTAGACCGAAACAGTTATGGAGTGCTGAAAACATTTATCAAAACTTTGGGTAACACTTTATTTTGATAGTCCACTTTAGATAACTACAACTACATGTCAACTAGCAGCCATTAGAGTATTAGTAGACTGTTTGCTTAATATCTTCTAACACTTTATTTTGATGGTCTAACAACATACTGACTATAATACACTTTACAAGTGTATGTCAGCTTATTCTACTAACCCTAAACCTAACCTAACAGTCTACTCTGAGAGTTAGTAGACATGTAGTTGCAATTTAATGAGAATTAGCTGACATGTACAGGTGCATCTCAATAAATTAGAATGTCATGGAAAAGTTCATTTATTTCAGTAATTCAACTCAAATTGTGAAACTCGTGTATTAACTAAATTCAATGCACACAGACTGAAGTAGTTTAAGTCTTTGGTTCTTTTAATTGTGATGATTTAGGCTCACATTTAACAAAAACCTACCAATTCACTATCTCAACAAATTAGAATATGGTGGCATGCCAATCGGCTAATCAACTCAAAACACCTGCAAAGGTTTCCTGAGCCTTCAAAATGGTTTCTCAGTTTGGTTCACTAGGCTACACAATCATGGGGAAGACTGCTGATCTGACAGTTGTCCAGAAGACAATCATTAACACCCTTCACAAGGAGGG
>JAFVLL020035656.1:0-14083 GCA_021397915.2 Tor tambroides | reverse complement strand
ATAGCTTAATCACAAATATAATGTAATTACATTCCATTACTCCTTTAATACATTTAATACACGTCTACATTAATATAATAAATTTGATATAAATATCCCACATTTCTGCCACAATACCACGGTGCAGTTAGTGTTACTACAGTAAATCCATGGTAAATGATGGCAATTTGGCGATTCAAAAGCCTTCTGACTGTATCGTTGCACACAGTGTTTTTCTGCTGTTTGTCAGCGCTGGTTTATCTGGATTTAAACTAGTTTATATCAGTTGACTGATATCGACTGATACTAGTTTATACCAGTTATTTGTGTTCTTGGCTGAATTCAAGTGCTTCTCACTGGATCTCACAGCGCTGTTTAGTGGTTGCGTGATCGGTGAGTAAACACATCTGCTCTAGTCAGCTCGCTCTGCGCTGCGCCGCTGTTTGAACCGAGCGGATATGGTCCGCGTAGCACGGTTCAAATTAGTAGCGCTGTTTTGTTTCCGCTTTTGCTACGTAAACATTACATTGAATATTTATTGAACTTGTTTTATCGAGGAAAATTATATCACTATAATTATAGTTATCGTTTTATCGCCCAGCCCTACCTCAAAGTATATGTGCTCCCACGCCCCCGCTGTGAACTCTGGCGCCCCCCAGGTTGGGAACCACTGGTCTAGCACAATATGTAATCAGAAACCCTTCATAAAGACACATGTGTGCCCACAAACGCATCCGCACATGGTTGAATAGCAGACCGCTTTGTAGTTAACCACTTTGTAAAGAACTCTGCAAGTTGCAAGCTCTCAGCAGAGGTTACACAAGTGCCACCGCAAATGAAACCCAAACATCAGGTGCGTGGTAGACAATAGCAGCACTAAAGGACACGAAAAGACAAATTCGACCGGCTTGACTGCCATGAGAATACCTGACCACAGTGCTTTAGTTATCGAAGCAGCCTGTAGGAAGCTCGAGGTGGCCTGTAGGTTGCCTGACTGTACACTCATCAGACTGCACCCGTTGACCAGCTCATCAACCACCTCATACAGCTCTTGACTCTCATAGCCTGCTTGAATGCCTCGGATTCTCATAGGACGAGCAGACAGTGCCAATAAGAAGTCGTAAAATGAGAGTGCAATACTATAAAATCAAGAAAAAAAGCCATTACTGATGGGCAGGAAATAAGAGAGGGCCATCAAGACACTTTAGTTGAGTCCAGAGAGGCCTATAGAAAAGAAACTTACTTTTTGAGATTCAGTCACACATTTCAATGAGCTCCAAGAGTTTTTTTTTTTTTTTTAATCTGATTTGATTTGTTGTGTTTTATTTTCTCTCTCTCAATTTGAGTTTTCATACTTTGCCGGTCACACATGTGGATAACTTCACATAACTTGAAATTAATAGTACATTTGTTATTCTAACGTTGTCTGTTTCATTATGCCGAATCCCAAAATGAAAAACGGCAGTGCAGAGAAAAGCTAATGAAGGATTCAGTCTCTGATGTAAAAGAGCATTACGCTGTATTTTGAACATTCTCTGCATCTAAAGAGGTTCCTGTAGCTCAACTGATGTGCCGCTAGCAACCCTGCAGTAACGGTTCGATTCTCAGGGAGCATAAACTGATTCAAATACACCTTAAATGCACTGTCTCAGATTGAGTCTGCCATTTGTTAGAGTTAACATTGTGCAAATCAGTTTTTGCACTGAGCATATTTAAAGTAGTTAGACTAAAGCATGCTAGTCTTTTGAAAAAGTTGTTACGCTAAAGGCTTCAAACAAAAAGTAACTACAGCTTCATTTAAATATTTGACTATTCAACATTATAATTTAAGCAGAGGCATATTTTGGGGCACATTGAGGGTTTGAATTAATTATAGGGTTCCTACAACTTTTGACCATGACTTTTCTACTGGATGAGGGTTTTTACAAATCACTTTTATTGCAGTTGCACATTCAAAGACCAATTTCTGCTCTAGTCTAGATTGTATGAAATATTTTACAGCATACTGTAACTAGTAAAAAAGTTTCCTTGACTTTTCAATGACTCAGAGTTTAATTTCAATAACTTTTCACTGCTCTATGTGAATTTTTCCAGGGTGGCATTTTTTTGTGCTCTGTGAATTATGCTAGGAACAACTAGGAAAAATGGTCTTTTATTTTTATTTTACTTTTATTTTAAGGTCCAGTTCTCGCTATTAACTATAACTTTTGCCTCAATAAACTCCTAATTACTGCTGATTAATAGTTAGTAATGTAGTTGCTAAGTTTAGTTATTGGGTAGGCTTAAGGATGTGTAATATGGTCATGCAGAATATGTGCTTTATAGGTACTCAGAGACAGCCAATAAGCTAGTAATATACATGCTAGTAAGCAAGTAGTCAATAGTGAGAATTGGTCCCCTAGTTTATATAATAGACTTTTTTTTTTTTTAAATCTTGTTCCTGTGTGACAATATAACAGTTTGTTGCAAAGAGTATTGTGTTACTGGAAAAGCTGCACTATTTTAAAAACCACTGTCAAACTACTGCAAAAAAAAAGAGAGAGAGAGAGAGAAAATGTAGTTAATAGTGTCACTACTTGTAAAGAATTACTCCATGGCACTTGTGCTAATCCCTCGCCAGACTCCATTTGCTCCTTTGAAAGGATCTCTGATACAACCTCTCCCAGGACGGTAAAGTTCGCCAGAAAACGGCAGAAGTCACTCTGAACCTGCCCTAGAAACGCTGCATTTATCTCCAACATGGTATCTGCAGAAAGAGCACGTTCCTCACGTGCTAGCCATCTTCCCCCATTCACCCCGCACTTGCTGTAATTCTACAACTAACGAGTGGGAGGAAGATTTCAGAAATTGCTTTTTGTCATTAGGACTGAATTCAGATGACTCAATCAAGCCCAGGGGACTTAACGAGGGCACGATCATCATTTATTCAATTTAGTATTATAAAGAACATTCATTAAACAGGGAGTTTGGGGGGGCCAGGGTTTCGAACGTGACAAATCCTTCCAGGCTGCCCACGGGAGGAATTTTAAAGACACTTTTAAATGTACAAGGGACCTTACCTCCTTCCCTCTGGGATATTTAAGGGGATGTGTCATCGGGTTGGCTCGAGCAGCGAATGTCGATTCAGGAAAGGTGGATATTCTAGGTGTGTGTTCATGGTGCACCACGGCTGCTGAATTATTGAGCAGAAAAACTCTCTTTGATCCATGCTATGTAGCCCACATACCAATCTCTTACCTGTCAGCCTCCCAGAACGCCATTCATTTTTCAAATGTTTGCAAGGAGGATGCTGCCGTATGTTATTTTTCCTACCGCAAGAAATTTCCAATCCCTTTCGGGCTCTAAATTGATATGTAGCTGCCATGTTCTTAGCCGAATACAAAGAACTATTTCTGGGATTTCAGATTTGATTGCCAGTTCATGCAGGAAAGTAGTAAGATTAAAAAAAAAAAAATCCTGAACTTTGATTCCTGGCTTTTTGTCTATTTGAAAAACCTTGATATTGAATGCAGGCTCGAGCTGTACTGAAAGCTACCAGGAATATGTTTTATTACCAAATCAATATACCGAGTCTCAGTGTCCTGAGCGGCGTATCTCTTAGATGTTTTTAGCAGCCGTTTAAATAGATAGAGAACTTTACCAAAGCGTAGAGAGTGGGAGAGCGATGTTGAGATATTGCACCGAAAGGTCATGTGTGGGAGTTCAGTGTCTGAGTGAAATGAAGAGAAAGCCATCACGTTCAGTCTGCGGAATACGTTATGCAAAAAAGGACTGTAGCACGCTCACCAGTCATTTCACTTTCACGCATGGTTTCCAGACCCACGGCTCACCAAATGGGTAGGCGGGGTGTGGGGTTTATATCCCGTGACTCAAACGCGTCAGGGTTTACATTTGATTGCTTCAGCACAAAATCCCTTCACATCAACTGTCTTGCGCTTCGCAAAGCCCAGTGACACACGGAAACATGGTCGTAATTTCAAATCTGGTGATATTTCATGAAGTGTTGCTTCACTTGAAAGTGGAGATAGTTACGTGGGTGCATAAACACATCTGAAAGATATCTCCACTCTGCTCTCATTTTTTTCAGTCGTGTTCCTGTTTACCGAGAAGCCAGTGCACTAAAATTTGTAAGGGTGGGTATTAAATAGTGAAGCCGGAGGTGTAAACAAAAAAAAAAGCACTTTGCAATGCAGAAATGCCTTTCTATATTTATGTGTGCAGTACATATTTCTTCTTGGACTGTCAGCTGATGCACATATATATTGCGGTTTTAGTAAGTGTATTTAGTTAACAAAATTATTTATTTTTTTATATTTTTGTTATTATATAATAATTATTATAAAATATTTATTGCTCCAATGCTCTTCCCTTACACATTTTTACAGATGGTTTTGGGCAACATTTTTTGATGAGTTTGATGATTTTTGTGAGCTTTATGATAAGTTTCTCACTTTTTAGAAAACTAAATGTCCAGTACAACTGAATTTCTGGTCTAATCTCTAGTTCAATAGCATGTTTTTATGTAAGTGTGTCTGATCCACTTAGAATGAGAAGTTGAGGCATTAAAGAGGCCATAAACTCTGTTTTTGGTGTTTTTATAGGACAAGCTTTTCATTACATAAACAGGCTAGACATGCTTCAGAAAAATCTGTTATTATGGCACTTTTGATGAGAAGAACCATTGTGAGAAACATATTCTGTCAAACCAAAGCATCAAGCAGATTGATATCCAGATGTTTAATGTCCCACGGTTCTGCAACATGTTTCTTGCTTCAATGCAAGAGAGAGGGAAAACAGAAGAAGGAAACATCTATCGCATTGAGCCATGCCATGGTTAATGATGCCAGATAGAAAAACGGGAGACAGAAAAGAGATAGATGGGGGAAGAACGAGAGAGAATTGTGTATGCATCTGTTCTTTACATCAAACAGAGTTTGGAAGAAAAATACGAAGACGAGGATTTCATACACGGCAATCATCCAGCTTCAATTAAAAGTAGGCCAGAAATGTCACTTTTATACTCGTTAAGTCAGTCAGTCGTTCAATGAAAGTATATACAGTGTGCTTTTTTTTCTGAAGTGTGTAATTTCTTTGACAAAGCAGTGTAAATGGAATTGCCAAAAATAATACCTGTTTTTCTATTTCTCCCATTTATAATGGCCCTATACCCACATTTCACTGGGTGCGGTTTTATAAGCACCACAGTGTTTTCAGATAAATCATTCTAGTAGTGATTTTTTTAGTAGCATCCTCGTGTCCGCTCTTTGTGTATAGCTCTCTCTGCCCATAAAGGTTGACATGAAAGTACTTCAACAGAAAAATACACGCATCAACTTTAATAAACAAGTCTATGTTGCTCAATCATTCTGTTTTCTTTATTCTCAGGCATTTTGAGACAAGTTTGTATGGCAGGCAGTTGTCACGCAGCTGAGAGAAAGTGTCTACTAAAGCATTATCATTGTGATCGATGGCCTAGTTCACTTGGCATCCAACTATCAAATATCAAACCCTGATGCTGAATACTATTTACTGTTTGGGAAACAACACTGGCTTGACTTTGATTAATAAGCAAGCATTTGACATGTCACTGCCACATTATCCATTGTACGTTTTTAATTTCCTGATTCTACCGAAGCCTAAATATTGAATCGGTTGTGCAGTGCAAGTATTGAGAAAAAGCACAGAAAACTGACCATACAATCATACTCAGCAGTGTTTTTTGCTGAAAATTAATCTGTCATTTAATAATGAGCCTAATACAGGAAATATTACTACTATATGTTGTTTATGCATTTACAGAATGAACTATTATTCGCTATTCAGCCCATTTCATTTCATTTTAATTTTAAAGTTGTTTACTGTGATATTAATATACTTTAATGCTTTGATCTAATAAGTTAATAAAATAAATAAATAAATTTGGTAGCCAGTGTAAAATCTTGGTAACACTTTTTAATAACTTTCATTTTAAAAAATCATTAAAACATTATATAATGCTTAACAGATTATTAGTTAATATATATTCACATGGCTAGAAACATGAGATAATGTGTGCTAATGTACTTATTAATCATTATCTAATGATTAACAGATAATTATTTCATATAAATTCATATGATCATGCACTTTTTTAAAAATTGATTTGAAAAAATGATTCTAACAAATATTGCAAGCTTATTTGTAATGTACTTTTGAATGCTAACAAATGTCATTAAACTTCAGTTCATATACTATATTACCTAATGCTCATTTTTACATTTGCAAATGTTGTGGGGGAAAAAATTAGCTTAAATGGTCAGTTTAAGCACTTCACAGACTATTCATGTTAACATATTATTCATTAACTCAATCACAGTCTGTAAGGTCTTGTATTTGTTCTTCGTTTGTTGTGTAGACTTCTACTATTTACAAATCTTAACAAATCATTTATTAATGATTTTTTCATTTTTATTCATCATTTGTAAATGTTTATAAATGTTTACCCATACCACCAAACCTGTCCCTAACCTTACACCGTATCACACCTCAATAGCAGCAAAAAGGTTTTACATAAACGTAAGCTTTTAATCATTGTGTAACATCTGTTAAAATCATTTGTAGATTTTCAAGAAGTGCATGATCATTTAACGACATTTGTAAGCATTTTCATTTACATGAAATAATGATCTGTTAATCATTATGTAATGTTTAATACGTTTATTAGTAAACATTAACAAGCACATTATCTCATGTTTCTAGCCATGTGAATATACATTAACTAATGATATGTTAAGCATTATATATGGTGTCTGTTAATGATTTATTCAATTAAAGTGTTACCCATCAAGGTCTCTTACCCACTGTAGCATTTTATTGCAGATTCGATCGGATCAGGACAAAGAGATTGAGATCCGGTACAGTATAACAGGAGCCGGAGCAGACCAGCCTCCCAGTGACGTCTACATCATTGATCCTGTGACAGGGAAAATGTCTGTCACTAAACCTTTGGACAGAGAGGAGAGAGCCTCCTACCATGTAAGTGCACCTCTTTCCAGAGTTGGCTCGAGAAGATCGTTTTTGCCCTATTCAGATCCTATTTAAAGCGGAACTGGCCTCAACCCATTTAAGAAACATGCTCCAATTTGCAAGAGTTTATGGCCTTTTGCCAGTTGGAATAAAACTAGAACTGAACTGTTTTTTTACTATATGCGGTGATCCCAAAAAGTGTTTGGACACTTTTAAAAATTAATGAACGCCTTTACATTATAGAACAAAATAACAAAATTAAGACAAGAATTTTTTTACATTTAGTTGAACATGTTCTTGTCATATCTGTGAACATGTACAGTGTGTGTGTGTGTGTTATGTCATGCTTACAGGTGGCTGAATTTCGTTGAATCATAAAATATTAAAACCTATGCAAAAAAAAAAAAAACTAACCAAATTTTCTGAGACACCAGATGGTCTCAAGGTCATTTTTCGTACATGTATGAGGTCAGTTCCTTTAAAGTTCACAGTTGTCCAAACTGGTGTTTCTTAATTTAGTACAGCCAGAAAGTGTCCAAATACCTTTTGCCTTCATTTTGAGCAATATATTTCTTAATATTTGGAAACCTAACAAATGTCAATTTGTGAAATGTTTTGATTTAAATGTGTTTGTGCTATATAGATGATTAAAATAAATATCTTTCGTTTTGACACTTCATGTAATGCAAATACATTTTGGCTCAAGTGTCTTAAATTTATATAATTCATAAACTCCAATTTTGAATGAATATTAATATCTCTTTATCTGGCTGTTCATGGTAATTTTTAACCAGGACTCAAAGTCCTACAAACTCCGAGATCTGACTTGATTGCGAACCTGATTGGTTCCAGAAAGTTCTAGCCATCAAAACAAGTGCAGTTGTCTTGTCAGCCTTTTTAGATATCGAAGACAAAGCTACAGACTTAGTAAAGCTACTGCTTGCTAAGCAAAGAAATCTTAAGATTCATACTTCATTGTGCAATTAAGTCTATTCAAACTGCTTTCAATGCATTAAAAACAAAACGTTTCGGACCTATCGGCTGGCATCACTTGTTAAGTGTGCTTTTTTATTTTGTTTTTGTTCCGCTATTCTGTTTATGTGGCTCTTTTCCTTATGAATAATGTGAAGAAGAAAAGCTAGAGACAAAGAAAAGAATTGCTTTGACACGTCAGGGTTTTTTTCAGTTAGTCAAACTGTCAATTAGATGAAGGTTCAGTAGCAACGTGCAGATGAGAGAGAGGGAGAGGGAGAGAAAGGGAATGAAATAGTCTGGAAAAGAAGTGTTGAATTGTCACAAGTGATGAGTATGCAACTCCCAATGCTTTAACTCAACTGGGGAATCAAATCAAACAGCGACCCTGCCCCCTTATGTTTCTGCCTGTCACCCCACCTCTGTCACAAGCGGGCTGCCAGCAAGCCACATCTTCCCCAGACTGTCATTCACTCAGGCGCTCCTAACACAACACATTGCTTTTGATTCATACGGTTGTTCCTTACAATTATAACTGCCTCTTTATCTCAGCTCTTTCGCAGGAAGTGTCAATAGGCCCTTAGTATATATTTAGATCGGCTATAAAATGAGGTCTTCTCTGTTTGCGGCTCCTACTTTTGACTTATGGCTCTTTTTCTCTCTCACTCCGTTTCTTTTCTCTTAACTCTCCGGTCCATTGAGCAGTAGATGGTGTGGCACTGTGCGTCTACCTATCAGTCTAAATTACAGCTAGGCTTGTCTCACCAGGGGTGTGTGTGTGTGTGTGTGTGTGTGTGTGTGTGTGTGTAAGTGTGTGTCTGCATATCTGAATAAGTCAGCACCCACGGTGGTTAAGTTAGCTGATGTGTGTGTGTGAGCGCATACATTTTCTAAATATAGTGAGCTGTACTATAGGCTGTCCCAAAAGGTAGGTAACTTAATTATGCTGTCGCTTAAGATACCTCATTCGGGTCAGAATCAAAGGTGACACTGCATAAATCCTCTGCGGAGAATGCAATCCCAGAATGCATTGCAACAAGCTTAGTGATGTGATATATATATATATATATATATATATATAATTATGCATAATTTATAATTACATATATGTTAATACGTATAATTAGTGCAAAATTAATGATTATCTAAAATATGCCCAGTCAGTGATTGATTGATTGATTGATTGATTGATTGATTGATTGATTGATTGATTTGATTTGATTTGTGTATGTTTTGTATTTGTATCTTGTTTTTATATATAAAAATAAGAAAAATGTAGGCAGTGAGACAGCTTGGTAAATTTCAATAGGCAACAGAGCTCATGTGTATGATTCTATGTGTGTAAGTGCATGTTTACAATGAGTTAGACACTGCCTGCAGTTAGTGAGTCAGGATGATAGGCGTATGAACACTGTTAAGGTTAAGTGGCCCCTCGGGTCTTGTGCGGTGGTTAGCTTATGCAGCCCCTCTGTTACTCACCATAGTATGAATATCCATATGACTCCTCATATCTGATATCTGCTCACATTTTGCACTCTTAACTCTGGATGTTCTAGATGTCCCAGTTTTACACACGTATGAGGAGTTTGTTTCAGTTAGAGCCTTCTTGAGTAGAATACAATGCTTTTTTATCAGCACATCACAAGGGCCGGCATTGGTGTCTCCAGTGCTGCAGTTGAACACAGTCAAGAATTTATTACAAGGACAATCCCCCTGGAGCAACCTGAGGTTAACAATGGTGATGGCTCATAATTAACAACAGTTGTGTTAACAATAGTGATGACTCTCTAATCACAGGAACCAAACCAGCAACTGGCTGTTTAAAGCTGAGCTTTAAGTCAACATGAAATTGAAATAATTTCATAATACACATTTGTGGTCTTATTGTGTAATATTCATCAATGAATGTCATTGCACAGAGAAAAAATGAAAACAATTTTAATCACATTGTACGTTTGCATTTAAAAGGTATTAAAAATTTGGTCACACTTTATTTTAAGGTCCAATTTTCGCTATTAACAAACCAGTAACTATGACTTTTGCCTCAATAAACCCCTAATTTGCTGCTTATTAATAGTTAGTAAGGTGTTAAGTTGTTAAGTTTAGGTATTCGGTGGGATTAGGGATGCAGAATATGGTCACGCAGAATAATAATGACTAATAAACAGCCAATTTGTTAATAATAGGTATGCTAATAAGCAACTAGTGAGAACTGGTCCCTATACTAAAGTGTTACCAGTTTTATAAAGTCTGTTGTGCTCACCAAGGTTGCATTTATGTAATCATGAAAAACACTACTATTGTGAAATATTATTCCAATTTAAAAGCACTGTTTTCTATTTTAATATATTTTAAAATGTAATTTATTCCTGTGATCTCAAAGATGAGTTAGAACTTTTTTAAACAATTTAACTCTCTATACTGTCACAAAAAGTAGCCGAAGCATGGCTTTCTTTCTGTTTATGTGTTGGCTTTGTTGCCTTTATTTGACAGGATTGTGGAAAAGTGGCAGGAATGTGCAGAGTCGGATCTCCAACAATTCAGTCTCTTTAAACATTATGGAAGTAAAATCGATTGTAAATGCAGTTTCATGTTTGACATAAACCACTGCAGCTCTTGGATTTTTTGATGAGCTTGGAATTTAGATTTGTGTTTGTTAAACCTACACAACAAAAATATGACTGCATTATGAATAAATTCACTTTTAAGTCCCTCTGAAAGTTTCTCCATGATTGGCCCAGAACTGTTAAAACCTGTAAATAACAAACCCAAGTGTCTCATTAAAACAAGGACAGTTGTTTGCACTCACAGTATTGATTGTGTTTTGTTTAAAAGCGAGTCTAATGACCTCTTTGATAATATTAACGATAATGATGAAGAGGTGCTGTGGGGGTACATAAGAAGAAAAAAAAAGCTCGGAAAACACTGCCCTATCCTAACAATGGCCATGGCGAATTTGCTGCAGGCATGACACTTACCTTCTAGCTCTTTCTGTGGTTTGTAGCTTTCCCTCATTTTGTGAGTTTCCAGTAGTTTTTCTTCACTGCCCACAAGTCTCCCACCACTAGAGTGTGTTGCAGAATTTAAAAGCTGATGGCTTTGACACAGTGGCAAGAGAAGAAAATAAACAAAGAGATAAAGAACTAGAGGAGGATTCTCTGCTTCTCAGCCCATCTCTCTCTCTCTCTCTCTCTGTGTCACCCTGTGGCGTTTCGGTTCTGTCAGCTAGCATGGTAATAATGCCATTAAGCCACACATTTGCAGTCCATACGCTCTCATGGGTCGACAGATCAAAGATGCAGTGTCTCAGCCACTAATAACAGACAATCTCACACATATCTACATGTTCACACACACACAGAGGCTGCACCCACCCATACAGAATGCTAAGCACAGCAGCTGAGGAAACAGATTTTCCTGTTGTGCGTCTTTATTTATTTGTTTGCTTGACAGTTAATTTTGCCCTGCACAACAAAAACCTGTCATCTCGGGCGATATTAAATAAGAGCTTTTGGCGGCAGGTGTCGTATTACCTCAGAAATGCATATAGAATCTGGATATTTCCGTGTATAGCGTATGGAGCAATGCAACCCTCTTATTTGGGATGTAATTCCGGGGAGGGATTTTAGGATAATAGTTTTTTTTTTAGTGCGTGCGCATGTAATTCTGTAGTGAATAAATTCAAAGAAGAGAATTTGGAGTTAATCCAGCCTTAAACCTTTCCTCTATCCCTCTCTTTTTCGCTCTCAGTCTTTTCCTTGCTCTTTTGTTTCTCGTTCCCCCCTCCCTTATCCCATCTCCTGTGGGAATGTTCTATCACTAAAAAAACTATTTTATTTTTAAGGGGATGTTTATCTGAATTAAAGAAAGCTTTATCTTGCCTCACACACTTTTTTGGAGATCTAACCAAAATAGCCTTTTTTTTTTTTCTTTCTTTTTTCTGAAGCTAAACTCCAACTCACACTCTGTTCCTCTGGAAGTCCTCTCTGAATAATAACTCATGGATTTTAGATAGGAACAACGCAATGCCTTCCCACCGGATCCCGTATCTAACGTATGAAATATGAATGTAATTTCCATTTGGTGCGTCCGCTGAGCACACAGAGATCTTTAAAGCCTCTGAGTTTCTTAAAGCTGATTTAAAATCAGTGCTGTGCTTTCCACTGAAGCATCAGCAGAGGTGAAGTTATGTGTGAATTATGAATTGTTAATTAATGTGCCTTTATTGTCATCTCATCCACAGCTCAGAGCTCATGCAGTGGATGTTAACGGGAACCAAATGGAGCCTCCTATTGATCTGTTCATTTATGTCATTGACATGAATGACAACAGACCCGAGTTTAAGAACCAGGTCTACAACGGATCAGTTGCAGAAATGTCCAAACCAGGTATGTATCCGGGTGATGATGTGTATAGTTTATCATTTTATTTTATATGCCGTCAAAGAAAAGCATAAGGTAATCACGAATTAACATAATGGTGACGTCATGATTAGTAATAATATTGGTGATTTCACAATTCCGGTGATAAAAATGACTGAAATCATTGTCACTAATGTATGACATTACTAATTTCAACATTAAGATCACTCGCGACTTTGTGCGGAGGTATATTATACCATATTTATTATTATTTGTTAATAATATGCTTCTATTATTATTTGTTAATTATATTTAATTATAATGTGCAATTATATTTTCAGATATATATTATATATTATAATAATTATATATTATTATTGTATTGTATATTATATATTCAGAAATTATATATATATTCAGATATTTTTATTTATTATTTCATATTTTATTTTTTATAATATTCTTTGGTTATTAATTGATGTGTAGAAATAATAATAATAATTATAATTATTATTATTATTATTACTATTTTTAGATTATTATTTGAATAATTAATTAAAATATACTGATATTATTTAAATTCTAATTATGGCATTATTGCTATATTATTATTATTATTATTATTATTATTGTTGTTGTTGTTGTTGTAACTTACAACTTTATGCATAGGTATATTATACCATATTGTGTTTATTTTATATTTAATTTTATAAATTCACACACGCATACATACTTTTATTTATTAATTTATTATTTATTTGTTATTTATTCTTTCTATTTTTTGCTCTAATAATATTAAGTATTATTTCCATATATACTTCTTAATGTCGCACAAAGGTCACCTAAATGTATTTACACAGAATCACAATCAGAAAAAAAATATAAAAAATTATATCATGCATGCTCAGATTATGATTATGGATTTGCGTGCACAGCAGACAATAAACAAGATGTGTGCTCATTGTCATTTTTGAAGTTTGTAGTATGCATCAGATTCTCATCACTATCATTGTACTAATATAAGACAAACAAGGGAATCTTATGTTTTCCCTTGATGATTTATTGAATAGCCCATGCGAATCAGCCCTTTCTGTGAATGCTTCTCTGTGCTCTTTGAACCAGCATCCCCGTTGTGTCTAACAAACACAGGTTCAGTTGCTTTCTTTATTCTCCACCTCTTCGGGGTGTAAGCCGTCAGAGTCGACTCACTGAGCAGCCAAAGCGTAGACTGTGAGTCAGATTGTGTCCAACTTCTATAATGTTACGGCCCAGAAAGCTTGCCTCTGAGGACAAAACTTTAGTCTTTATTTTGTTGAGCTCTCCTCACAGAAAACTTGATTCTCAAGGGAATTCGTAAACAAAGAGGAAAAAAAAAGAACAGCGCAATATTTTCTGTTTCCCTTCAGTAGAGCGTGGGTCTGCTCCACGCCAAACAAGTACTGTAAATTATCCATGGAAAACGGACGCGTTACAGGCTGTTCCATTATCCCTCTGCTGTCCATGCTGACATCTTCCATGTTTCACGTGAATTAAAAACATGAAGTTTTCGCAGAGTCGAGCTAAACCGGTCTCTAGGCTTTCGTGAGACCGCAGTTAATCTCATTGCCTTGAAAATGGCCATGCCAATATTGGTCGTTGATCTTCCGCGATCACAAGGATTTAATCACAGCGGATGTTTTGTATATTTTAAACGTGAACGTTGAAGGAACGTGTTTATCAGTTTAACTCACCAAGGGAAGCTTAGACCAAACAGATGCTCATATCAG